>OX578285.1:46705880-46924196 GCA_951217055.1 Gerris lacustris | reverse complement strand
CTCTGACAGAGCCGCCGGAATGCGAATATCCCTAAGTTCACGTCCCCACGCTCTGACAGAGCCGCCGGAATGCGAATCTCCTTACTTCACGTACCCACGCTATGCTCTGACAGAGCCGCCGGAATGCGAATATCCCTAAGTTCACGTCCCCACGCTCTGACAGAGCCGCCGGAATGCGAATATCCCTAAGTTCACGTTCCCACGCTCTGCTCTGACAGAGCCGCCGGAATGCGAATCTTCTTAACTTCACGTACCCACGCTATGCTCTGACAGAGCCCGCCGGAATGCGAATATCCCTAAGTCACGTCCCCACGCTCTGACAGAGCCGCCGGAATGCGAATCTCCTTAAGTTCACGTGACCACGCTCTGCTCTGTCAGAGCCGCCGGAATGCGAATATCCCTAAGTTCACGTCCCCACGTTGTGACAGAGCCGCCGGAATGCGACAGTTCCTTGATTTTCGTTCATAGGCTCTAATTACTGGGTTACAGGCACGTCTATACGTATTTATTGAACAAGGGCTAAACATAAAAATGTATTTTTAACTTTTATTACTAATTTTACTCGAATCAAGTGAATCAAGTTATTCTTTTCGATTGGAAACTAGGTGGGCAAGTGAAGTAATTTGAAAGTGACGTCGGTCGTCGGTCGTGTGGTTTAAATAGTTAACAAGTAGATAACTGGAAGGTCCAGGTAAGGGACCGGCCCCTTCTAGCTTTAGCTCACTTTGTAATTCCATAAATAATGTATAGGCTGTGTAACTTGGTGTCGAGATGCCTAAATGCTCCGGTGCCCAGTTTATAAACAATACAAGAGCCTTTCCTTCTATCTCTCTAGCTTTCTTCGACTGCTCACTACACTTGTACTTACTGTTTCAATCTTGAGACCGTTAACTTCAGCATCAGCCACACTCACCTAAAATCATTCCAATAATTAATACTAGGTTCACTGATAGATTAAAAAGATATATTTAAACTGTGATGTAGAAGGGGCTCTGCACTTTGTTGAAATTTGTGCCCCTGCCAAGGCAGGAGCACTATAAAAATTAATATGATATCAAAGATATCATAGACCAGGTAGATGTACAGCTCTGAGAAGAGTCCACTGCTCTGTTCAAGACGAGAAACTTCACCAAGGTGAATAAATTAAGAGTGTTGGTAGGAAGTAGGTAGACAGACAGAATAAAAGATAAGTTTAGTGAATGATGGACAATGTCCAATAAATAATAGTATAATTAAATGAAATTTGATTTCTGGTATGGTATGACATAATACATTAAAAGGTTGGAGATTGACTCAAACCGTGAGTGGCCAACAACACGGGAGAGTCAACTCGAAATAATACGGTTGACTGAATTTAAACAAAATAAAAAAGAAAACTGGTAGACAGGCCCCGCCCTAACTGCCCTAGCGCCGCGTAACACCAAAACGGCTAGCCTTATCTCCGTCTCAGCTGGTAACGCAAAGGGGCTAGTCAACCAGAGTGAAAAGTAAAATAATAAATAAAATAAGAAAAAGAAAGTAAAAATATACTTCACGTTAGAGGGCACTCCCTACTCTGAACTAACACCGGTGAACAAAGTAACGGCTACGCTATCCTCACGTACACTGGGTCACGGTGAGTGGGTCCTCTAAACAAAAAAAAAAGAATTAAAACAAGGTTATAATAGTGAACAATACTCAGCAGTACTCGTAGTTGTAGCTACCAGTATAAAAGGAAAACACAGTGGCTACATTGACCTGTTGCCCTCAGGTCACCACTGGAGACTTAAACGGCAAATACAACCCGAAGGCAGTTAAACACATCCACTTCTAGTAATTGGAGCTACTAGATAAAAAGAAAAACACAGTGGCTACATTGACCTGTTGCCCTCAGGTCACCACTGGAGGCTTAAACGGCAAATACAACCCAGAAGGGTAAAGAAACAAAAACAAATAAATGAATTACTTTTAAAACATAAATAAAACAGAAAAATTCTTAAAAAATACTTCCAAGAAGTAAAAGGGTTAAGACCTGTCCATGATTCAAAGTGAATGTCCGGAACAGATCACACAATTAAAGAGTAACATAGCCGGACCTGGCTATCCGGATTACTCAAAGTTAAATGCCAGTTAAAAGGTAACACGTACCCAAAGGTAAGTAAATTGTGAAATAAACGGAAAGATAAAAGGGGGGGGGGACATAAGATTAATTAAGTGAAGTTAAAATTTAGATAAGGCAAAGTAAATTAAATAAAATGATTCTAAATTAAGGGACACTAACCTAACCTAACCTGGCCTAGCCTCAGGATGTCACATCTCGCGCGCTACGAGAAGTGATACGTATCATCACCGGATAGGCCCAGATTGATTTAGTATACTAAGTTACACAGAAAAGGGACGGGACTCTAAACTAAAACGTTATTACAGTTTATAAACGATACGGTAGGTATGATTCATAGGTGAGACGGTCAACGTAGTCTTCAAGTAAGTCGGGTCCACATGTCGTCCAAAGGTGAAACTAGCGTAGGTTTTCCCACGTAGATCTTGGCTGGCTATGAGTCATGCCCCGATACTTGAAACGGTACGATAAGATACGAAAGCTCCAAAGAAGTTTACGTTAGGAAAAGGTCGTGAAGCACATCACCCGGTCAGCGTCTCTACTGGCTTACTAAACGACAAACACAGTTGTCAAAAGGTTAGAGAAGTTTTCCTCGAAGCGTCTAAATGTCACAAGCAACAGGTTGTTCCAAGATTATCCAAGTCCATCACGAACAGGGAAAACTTATTCTCAACGGGAATGAATTCATACGGTAAAACAGATTCCGGAGAATCAGAATAAATCACTGAATATTAAAATAAAAGCTGGCATTTCCAAAGAAACTTGGAAGGATGCCCGAAAAAACTAAGCGTTCATAACGGCGACCGTGCAACAAGAGAATGAAAGTGTGCGCGTCCACAACGCTCTCTTCAGCGTAAAAGGTGGCATAGAAAAGCTAAAATAATGGTTGAAAACAAATGGAACGGAAAAGGTATAGAAAATTAAAGAAAGAGAAGATAAGAATTTAGATGCCAACGGGAATTTCCTAGCTGAAATATAAGAAAAGATATGAGAGAAAGAAAATACAATATATACGACCTGGTGAAGAAGAATAAAACTGAATATGTCGGACCTGTTCGAAGTAGTTCGTCGGATATTCCGCTAGGTGGCAGCAGGTGATGGGCCCTGAAACTAGTCTCACAAAAATCCGAAAGGTGGCGCCAGCCTACGGAAGTCATTCCAAGCGAAAAACAAACTCCAAAAACTTACCACGGTACACACCCCCTCCCAGCGTAGAAAGACTTCTAATCCTCCTCTTCATCCTCGCTGGAAACAGGTTCGCGATAGCTCTTCAGTTTGGAGGGGTGCCACTTGCCGGCTCGGCGACCACACTTATCCTCCAAGTCGCAAGTGCCCCCAGCACTGACGGAGATAACGGTAAAAGGCCCTTCAAACTTAGGACATAACTTGGCAGCATGCTTGTCGGCGGCTGATGAGAGTTGAAAGTTACGACGCAAGACCAGATCACCAGGTTTGAACTGTCCAGGGCGACGCCTTAGGTTGTACCGACGACACTGAGCCTGACTAGAAGTTAAGAGGTTTCCTTCCACCAGATGATGAAGTTCTTTCAGCTTGTCCATCCGTTGACTCCAGCTGCGGTAGTTCTTGATGGGTGTGTTGACTTCTACTCTGGGGATGGGACTGCTCTGCCGACGTAGACACTGAGGGGCGTTCAATTCACGGCCGAAGTTAAGAAAAGCGGGGGAGTATTTTGTAGATTCGTGGACACTAGAATTAAGGGCAAATTGTAATTCACCAAGGTAGGAATCCCAATGTTGGTGGTTCTCTTTCAGATAGGTAATAATAAGTTGCCGGATGTTGCGGTTCGCACGCTCTGTAGGGTTAGCTTGAGAGTGGTAGTACGGGGTAGTGACATGCTTAATCCCATACGTCTCCGCTACATTCTGCACTAAGTTACTGACAAAGTTAGTCGCGTTGTCAGTAATAAGGGTGTGAGGTACTCCGAAACGGTAGATGACGTGCGACCTTAACCTGGTTAAAATAACTTCAGAAGTTGCTTTTCGGATAGGAGCAAGTTCCACCCACTTAGAAAAGATATCTTTGAATACTAGGAGATACAGGTTACCCTGCGAGCTACGGGGAAAAGGTCCCATGATGTCCGTGGACACAGTTTCCCAAGGAGCCTTAAGGTACCTAGGGTACATTAAACCTTGCTGCGGAGTGTTAGGAGGCTTAACCCGCTGACAAACGATACAATGGCGGACATGACGCAGAACGTCCTGGTACATCCCCGGCCAGTAATAAAGACGACCCACCCTCCAATGGGTCTTCTCCACACCTAAGTGACCCGATTGGAGGTCGTCGTGACATTCCTGCAACACTTTGCGACGGAGATGCCAGGGGATGACCAACTTCCAATCTTCGCTTGGGTCGACAAGTTCTCCCTTGAGGAAATTCTTGCGGAGATAAAACAATTGGCCGTTTTCAACACGCCAATCAGGGTGGAGATCAGGATCTCTCTTGACACGGTACAGCTTGCGGTCGTACCACTCATCAACTAACTTGCTATCCGGGGATGAAGAGCTTTGGATAGCCATAACGGAAATTTCAGGTATGCGGGATAAGGCATCCGCGACACTATTAAGAGATCCTTTACGATATTCAATTTTGAAGTTAAACGCCTGCAAACGTAAAGCCCAACGTGCAAGGCGACCGGTAGGGTTTTTTAAATTAAGAAGCCATTTCAGGCTGGCATGATCAGTAATTACCGTGAACTCGTATCCCTCAAGGTAGTGGTTGTTCCTCTCGATGCCGAACAGCACTGCCAAGCACTCCTTCTCGGTGACGGTGTAGTTCTGCTCACTGGAGGAGAGAGACCTGGAACAGTAAGCAATCACCCTTTCATTGCCATCCTGAATCTGGGTTAAGACAGCACCGAGCCCAGTCTGACTGGCGTCGGTCTGTAAGGTAAATGGAAGCGAGAAGTCGGGCCTAGCAAGAACTGGAGCGGAAGTGAGAACTTTCTTTAGATTCCTGAAAGCCTCTTCTTGAACTTCCGTCCATTCCCAGCTAGACTTTTTCTTTAAAAGGTACGTTAGAGATGCAACTAAGGTTGAGAAATTCTCAATGAAACGCCGGTACCAACCAGCCATACCAAGAAACCTCCGGAGTTCCTTAACGTTTCTCGGAGAGGGAAAATCAGTAACAGACCGAACCTTCTCAGGGTCGACACCCATTCCTTCGGAATTTACCCGATAACCGAGGTAGCTAACCTCATTACAGCCAAACTCACACTTTTCTAAATTTATTCTAAGCCCAGACTCTCTCAAACGGCGAAACACCTCTGAAAGCAGCCTACAGTGAGTCGCAAAGTCTGGCGTACAAATTAGAATGTCGTCAAGGAAGACTACCACATACGGAAACAGCTCAGGACCGAAAACCTCGTCGGCCAGCCTTTGGAACGTCGCAGGCGAGTTCGTCAGTCCAAAGGGCATAACCTTAAAACGGTACAAGCCACGGCCTGGCACAACAAAGGAGGTAATGTCCTTAGACGCCTCATCAAGTAACGGCACTTGCAGGAAAGCCTGCTTCAGATCAATTTTCGAAAGGTAAGCGGCCTGCCGTAAACTATCAAGAATCGTGGTCATATTGGGCATAGGGTATGAGTCTTTGACAGTTACCTCATTAACCCTGCGGAAATCAATACAGAAACGATACGAACCATCTCCTTTCTTCACCATGACCACCGGGGATGACCAGGCTGCATGGCTGGGCTCAACTAATCCTTCGGTCAGCATCCGGTCCAACTCCGACTGCATGGCATCTAAGACAACAGGAGAATAACGATAAGCTCTTTGTTTAATAGGGGTGGCTGTACCTACATCGATAGCATGGGATATCCGAGTGGTAAGCCCTGGCGACTCGTCTACTAACCTAATGCCTTGCTCGACGATAGTGCTCAAACTCTGTCGCTCCTGGGTACTAAGCTCTCGGATCCCACAAACAAGTACTTCAGGTTGAGCGGTAGGAGGTACTGTTTCGAAACCACTATGTAACAGAAGACGGTAATGACTCTCAGGTGAGTCGTGAAACCACCAGGTGGATGTGCGGGCATTCGTGCACATCCCTGCCTGGGATATAAAATCAATGCCTAAAAGGAACGGTACGGAAAGTGTCGGAAGGTAGTGAAATGGGACTCGGTAATAACGTCCTCCCAGGTTAACAGACATATCGTAAACAACTGCCACACTTGCAGTGTTACTGTCGGCTACCTGGATAGGAAAAGCAGGGATGGACCTAGGTTCAACCTGCAAACCACATTTCTGAAGTCCGAAGTCACCGACGAACGATAAGCACGATCCTGGATCGTACAGGGCAGGGACGGTACTAACACCACTTTCCTGGACGAACGATAATGGGATAAACCATAAGTGGTCCCCCGAATATGAATTAATATTGACTCCAGGAGAGATAGTAGAAGAAAATGATGCACTAGCATCCGGTAAGGTAAGAGGGTTTGACTCCATAGTGGGGTCCGGAACGGTAACGAGCGACGCCCCTGGCGTAGGCTCAACGGTACGAGAAATTAAAACAGAAGGTAGAACTGAATTATTAGAATTAATATCAGATGACCAAGAAGGTATATTTACATTACTATCAGATGACACAGAAGGTGTTGACGGAACGGTAGTAGACACAGAAGGTGTTGACGGAACGGGACGAGAGACGGTAGAAATAGGCCTAGTAGGAGGCCGCGGTACGGTATTAACATCAGGATCAAAAACTTCAGGAGTGTGAGCGATCCTAGCCTCAGACTCCCTTAGGGGTTTCCCGGAGAGCAGTTAGGACAACTAACAACCACTACTCCCGGTTTCCCACAACGGTAGCAAAAGCGACGGCGAGGTTCAGGGCAATTGCTAAAGGCATGCGCCCCCTTGCCGCAGTTCCAACATTTGAGAGCCACAGTAGCTACCTTCTTCTCCGGAGGCAACTCCCTTGGTGGGCTCTTAGGTTTAGATACATTTTTCCCTGCCGGCTCCTTCCTACTCGGGCGAGGGAGTGGGACAGAGACAGGTTGGCTAGGGGTAGACTGTACGGTAGTTATGCGTGAGGGTTGATGGCTAGAGAAGTTTGGCTTGCCTGAAGGGCTCTGTCTCACTTCGGGCTTAGACCTACTATTACTCTTAGCTACGGGAAGAAGCTCTGCCTTACGACGGCACTCCGTAACATATTCCATCAAATCCCGATAGCTAGGTATGGTTTGGGACGACTGATGCTCCTCGAACTCAGAGCGAGTCTCAGCGTCAAGATTATTCAGTGCCAACTGTAAAAGCACAAAGTCGCCTAGGTCAGTTATGCCTAATGACTTCAAGGCGTTGACACTATTCTCATGTACGTTAAGGAATTTTTGTAGTTGGGCGGTAGAAGACTTAGAACTGGTTTGAAAATTTAGGATTTTGTCAATATAATTGCTTGCCAAGCGACGCTTGTTATGATAGCGCCTCTTAAGGGCCTCACAGGCGAGCGGGTAATTATCCGCCTCAAGTGAGAAACCTGATATTACTGCAAGCGCATCCCCAAACAGACTTGAGCGCAGATATTGAAATTTCTGGATAGCGGATAGTGAGGGGTCGCTATCGACTAGAGAGGTAAACAGAGATATATATTCAGTCCAGAATTCTATGTTACCCCCAAACTTCGGTAACTGAATGCGAGGCAAGCAAGATTTATTAAATGAATTGCATACTTGCGGATCCGATGAAGTAGATGTCGACTGCTCCTGAGGGACTTTCGGTGTCGTCGATCTAGCTGCTGTCAGGTACCTCGTCTTAGCGGCATCAATCACTCCGATGAAGGCGGTGTACGCTTTGCTCGTGTCGAGACGATCGGCTGGAGTAGCGGCTGTCACGTTGTACTGCCTTATGCTTGTGATAACTGCCTTGAAGTCCTGCTCGACAGCTTCAAGTCGGTCGAACGAAGATCTGAAATTTGAAACAGTATCAGGAGTCACCTTACTTAATGTGTCATATATGGACTGAGCCAAAGCAAAGATATCATTCCTTTCATTAATCAGAAGGTCGGCCTCAGGGCTGACAACCTTCTCGACTTTCGGCGGCATCATAAAATGTCTCCCCTTCTACCAACACTAAACTAAACGGAATACTAATGAACAGAACAGGAAATGTCCAATTGTCCGGGCGCCAAATTTTTATGTGCCCCTGCCAAGGCAGCAGCACAATAAAAATTAATATGATATCAAAGATATCATAGACCAGGTAGATGTACAGCTCTGAGAAGAGTCCCACTGCTCTGTTCAAGACGAGAAACTTCACCAAGGTGAATAAATTAAGAGTGTTGGTAGGAAGTAGGTAGACAGACAGAATAAAAGATAAGTTTAGTGAATGATGGACAATGTCCAATAAATAATAGTATAATTAAATGAAATTTGATTTCTGGTATGGTATGACATAATACATTAAAAGGTTGGAGATTGACTCAAACCGTGAGTGGCCAACAACACGGGAGAGTCAACTCGAAATAATACGGTTGACTGAATTTAAACAAAATAAAAAAGAAAACTGGTAGACAGGCCCCGCCCTAACTGCCCTAGCGCCGCGTAACACCAAAACGGCTAGCCTTATCTCCGTCTCAGCTGGTAACGCAAAGGGGCTAGTCAACCAGAGTGAAAAGTAAAATAATAAATAAAATAAGAAAAAGAAAGTAAAAATATACTTCACGTTAGAGGGCACTCCCTACTCTGAACTAACACCGGTGAACAAAGTAACGGCTACGCTATCCTCACGTACACTGGGTCACGGTGAGTGGGTCCTCTAAACAAAAAAAAAAGAATTAAAACAAGGTTATAATAGTGAACAATACTCAGCAGTACTCGTAGTTGTAGCTACCAGTATAAAAGGAAAACACAGTGGCTACATTGACCTGTTGCCCTCAGGTCACCACTGGAGACTTAAACGGCAAATACAACCCGAAGGCAGTTAAACACATCCACTTCTAGTAATTGGAGCTACTAGATAAAAAGAAAAACACAGTGGCTACATTGACCTGTTGCCCTCAGGTCACCACTGGAGGCTTAAACGGCAAATACAACCCAGAAGGGTAAAGAAACAAAAACAAATAAATGAATTACTTTTAAAACATAAATAAAACAGAAAAATTCTTAAAAAATACTTCCAAGAAGTAAAAGGGTTAAGACCTGTCCATGATTCAAAGTGAATGTCCGGAACAGATCACACAATTAAAGAGTAACATAGCCGGACCTGGCTATCCGGATTACTCAAAGTTAAATGCCAGTTAAAAGGTAACACGTACCCAAAGGTAAGTAAATTGTGAAATAAACGGAAAGATAAAAGGGGGGGGGGACATAAGATTAATTAAGTGAAGTTAAAATTTAGATAAGGCAAAGTAAATTAAATAAAATGATTCTAAATTAAGGGACACTAACCTAACCTAACCTGGCCTAGCCTCAGGATGTCACATCTCGCGCGCTACGAGAAGTGATACGTATCATCACCGGATAGGCCCAGATTGATTTAGTATACTAAGTTACACAGAAAAGGGACGGGACTCTAAACTAAAACGTTATTACAGTTTATAAACGATACGGTAGGTATGATTCATAGGTGAGACGGTCAACGTAGTCTTCAAGTAAGTCGGGTCCACATGTCGTCCAAAGGTGAAACTAGCGTAGGTTTTCCCACGTAGATCTTGGCTGGCTATGAGTCATGCCCCGATACTTGAAACGGTACGATAAGATACGAAAGCTCCAAAGAAGTTTACGTTAGGAAAAGGTCGTGAAGCACATCACCCGGTCAGCGTCTCTACTGGCTTACTAAACGACAAACACAGTTGTCAAAAGGTTAGAGAAGTTTTCCTCGAAGCGTCTAAATGTCACAAGCAACAGGTTGTTCCAAGATTATCCAAGTCCATCACGAACAGGGAAAACTTATTCTCAACGGGAATGAATTCATACGGTAAAACAGATTCCGGAGAATCAGAATAAATCACTGAATATTAAAATAAAAGCTGGCATTTCCAAAGAAACTTGGAAGGATGCCCGAAAAAACTAAGCGTTCATAACGGCGACCGTGCAACAAGAGAATGAAAGTGTGCGCGTCCACAACGCTCTCTTCAGCGTAAAAGGTGGCATAGAAAAGCTAAAATAATGGTTGAAAACAAATGGAACGGAAAAGGTATAGAAAATTAAAGAAAGAGAAGATAAGAATTTAGATGCCAACGGGAATTTCCTAGCTGAAATATAAGAAAAGATATGAGAGAAAGAAAATACAATATATACGACCTGGTGAAGAAGAATAAAACTGAATATGTCGGACCTGTTCGAAGTAGTTCGTCGGATATTCCGCTAGGTGGCAGCAGGTGATGGGCCCTGAAACTAGTCTCACAAAAATCCGAAAGGTGGCGCCAGCCTACGGAAGTCATTCCAAGCGAAAAACAAACTCCAAAAACTTACCACGGTACAAATTCTGTACTTAGCGGAATTCTGTAGAGGGGCATTTTGTAGAGTCCTCTCTAGAAATGATCGTCTTTTGGAACGAAGTTCCTTATGGCACGTTCTGGAGCCCGGGAGTGAATCCGAAAAAAACGACCAAAATCACCGTCACAAAATAACCGTCACCAAATCACCGTCACGCAAAAAGCGTCACGAAATCTACGGATGACGATAACTTGTGTAAAAGTTGACCGACTTAGTTGAAATTTGGTACACATGTTCATTTTATCAATGTCCAGGACAGGTTCGTTGGACAACGTTATCCGCCCAAGCGTTCACGCGCAACGCTCACGTAAACGTAAGCTTCAAATTTTAAATTGGAATTTTAGGACGGGAAAAAATGCTAACTTTATCCATTTAATGAGACAAACAACTTTTATAAATATTTTTTTTATTAAAACGAACACCGACTCTGCTGTGAAGTGATAAAGATCGCTAAATTTATTAAAGCGGATCTAAACGTTTTAAATAAAGAAAACAACGTTTTTACCGATATCTTACGTTCTAACGTAACGATTTTAATAAAACTTCATACACATCGTCTAAAGTACAATTGAAACAGGCATGTAAAATTTCAACCTGATACAAGCAGCAGTTTTTTTACAGTGACATGATATATTTTATTAATTTTTAAAAGTTGATGGTTTAAGTGTGGGGTTTGTAGTTAGTCTAGGTGGAATATTAAGAATGTAGAGTGATTCCCCCTCTACTATACATTGTTTGGTATCCTTTCGTGCGCAATCCCAACTCTTCTATCTTTCCATCTCTCTCTCACTATACTCTCTCTCCCTTACTCCTTCTTCCTGTCAAACTCGCTATTTATCCGCAAAACAACGCTTTTTTTCAATTATTGTTTCTATCATTGAGAAAAGTATTCGTATATTATTTAAAATGGAAAGTGCACCAAGAGAATCGTCAGAAATTGACAGTGTCGATTGTGTTAAATTATTAACCAGTAAAACTGTAAATATATAAGTATAAATTGATGTAATAAAATAATATTGCTCATAAGTGGATCAAGGGATTTTTGTAAAAGGTTTTATGTAATAATTTTACTAATAATAATTTTCTAATTGAGTCAAACATATTTATTGGAACGAGTAGTTAGCAACGTATACGTATTTAGCAGTGTGATTTTATATTTAATGAAAAATGTAAGGAACTTCGTTCCTACCGGGTGTCCCGCGACACCACACGTATTTTTTTTATTTTACCGAACTGAGAAATAACGCTGCCGGTACCATACATTGGAGAAATGACAGTGAGGCAGCGGCTGGGAAATCGGGTAGCACTTAAACCCCCGCAGTCCTTCCTCCACCATACCGTTCTCATTTATCGCTTAATCCAACCGTTCTTGATTTCTAACATGAAGCATTCTCGTTTTTACTCGAAGTGATTTCTGTACTTGTACTGCAAATAGGACTTTTAGAAAACAAGTATTCTTGTTCTTTTTTAAGTTTTTGCGACCGACTGCTCTTAGTCACTATGCGGTAATTAAAAAGCGAAAATCATTAACATTTATATTGAGTTTAAAAAAAATCAATTTTGTTTCGGCTTCAAACAGTCAATTAAAAAACCGCCATCATATCAAAACCAAGCACAGTTATCACCTAAGTATACTTACTTCATTAACGGTGCTATTGTTACATACCGCACCTTATCCGTCTAGTCTAGAAGATGGCGCTGTGTGTGAAAAATAATTGAAACAATATAATTAATATATCTTTATTGTTACATAATTTCGTATTTTAGTACAAGTAGGTTTATTATATTTTTTATGGTTATTTTTAAACATTTTATCTAAAAATAAATATACGAACAGCTGTTTTTTTTATGTTTATCATATAATATATTTTTCATTATAAATTAATTTAACGATTGATAATTTTTATATTTACCTACTTTGCAGTTATTATTTATACATATAATGCATTTTGTTTAACAGTCTAATATATTTTTAAATGGAGCAAACATAGATTCAAGATAGCTAAAATAAATCAAAAAATTAAAAAAATGTTTTTAAGACATCATTACTCTATTTTCTATATTTCAAAATTCGGAGTCCAATGGAAGCTAACGTAATAAAGCAATATAACGTAATAAATTCAAGATGGGGCTATAATTCAAAATATCTGTCGAAATAAATTTAACTTCAATTTTTTATTTTATAATTTTCAATTTTAGGTACAATGAGTCTATGTATCAAATTTCAAATCTCTAAGATAATAGTATGTGATTAAATTTAATACGGTCGCCATATGTTGAAGTGAAAGTACCTTTAATTTTCTTTATTAGCTACCATAAGTCTATGTACTAAATTTCAGATCTCTAGATCCACTGGAAGCTGTGAGAATAGAATAGAATGTGAATTTTAGCCGATGGCGGCTATTATTCAATATGGTGGCCATATATCGAAATAAAAATGGCCGCACTTTTCTATTTATGGTACACTCTAATCTTTATACTAAATTTCAAATCTTTCTGTCAATGGGAAGTAGTAAATAATATATATATATATATATATATATATATATATATATATATATATATATATATATATATATATATATATATATTATTATATATATATATATATATATATATATATATATATATATATATATATATATATATATATATATATATATATATACATAGTTATAACATTTTTTATATAACTGGAAAAGTAATAGAAATACAAAGACTAAATATCAGGAAAAATCAATTTTTTTGTTTCTTATTTTTCAATTATCTTAAAAAAGTAAGGTCACCAGATTTTTTTTCAACTCGTGTTCGTGTTCTTCATGGTTTGAATATATTCACGCCCAATATATTTTTTTTTACAAAATATTTTTGGGTGAAAACCCCCCAAAACACTATTTTTCCGAACTTTAGACCCATTTTTCGGGAAAACTGTACGTATACGAGAAATATTGACTTCAAACTCGGATTCAGCATCCTCAAAAACATAAAATTCAGATAAAATTTTCTTGGAGCCCGAAAGTTCGTTAAATTTTGCAGAACAGTGTAATTAGGTAATCCCTTTTACAAAATTAATTGCAATTAAGAATAAGAGCTTTTGTGATAGATAAGGCCTTAGTTGTCGAACAATCAAAAAAGCCAAGTCGAGTTTTTCGTTTTGTTTACGATGCTGGCAATTTCCTGGGAAAATAGTCCGCCTGGGAAATGTTCTCAACGGAGATTTCAGTGATGACGAGAAACAAGTTTTTGAAAATTTCAAGGATTACTGTGCAGCGTCAGGTATTAACCAAGTTCGGGGGTTAACTAAGCCAAATAACTCGGTAGTGGTCGGTTTTCAAGGAAAAACATCGTTTTATAAACTGCTTAGCGTTTTAAACCTCCGGCTAATTTAACCCTTACAACGGTCACAAATTAATATGCCGCACTCTCGCTTCTGTTAGAGCTCGGGAGAACCGAGTTTAACAGGCGCATTTAGCTTTAACGGGATTACAGAAGATTAATAAAGACCATTATATTAGCTTAAGAACATTTTTTTAATATTTTTATATTAAAAGTTGTAACCTGTTATATTTTAGTTTCTTTGTCCTAACGCACTTTTGGAGAAGTTCATTTTAAAATAATTAACGTCACTTATTTTAGAGTTGGTTAAATTTAGAAAGTGACCGTTACGAAGGGGTCACCGCTTCTCACTAGTGCGTCTCCATTCGTCAGTTTACTTTAAATTAAATTTAGAAAGTGACCGTTACGAAGGGGTCACCGCTTCTCACTAGTGCGTCTCCATTCGTCAGTTTACTTTAAATTAAATTTAGAAAGTGACCGTTACGAAGGGGTCACCGCTTCTCACTAGTGCGTCTCCATTCGTCAGTTTACTTCAAGTTAAATTTAGAAAGTGACTGTTACGAAGTGGTCACCGCTTCTCACTAGTGCGTCTCTCTCCGTCAGTTTACTCCAAGTTAAATTGAAAAAGTTTAAAGATGGATATCTGCTACGTCAGGTCTCTTTCCTTTCCTCTTCTTCTACAGTCTTGAACATGAAGGGACAAACATTCATTTGGATATTTGCACATGGACTCTAATCGATCTGATAGTATCGAAATTTAGTCAAGATATTATTATTATAGCAGTGTAGGCATGAAATATATTACTCGTTTTAACCCCTGATCTGAGTCTGACCAATCAGCTCTCGGTTCTTTATTAAACTAGCTCGTCGCGCTTATTACAGATTCGCTTATACTTGCAGAGGCTATTTACATTAAGAGGTGTCTTGCCTGTTTAATATCAGTACGCAGTCTGTCAATCCTACTTTGGAAAGGTTAATTTTTCGATTCAAGGCTTTTGAATTCTCATGTGGTCTGTTGTCCTCGGGAGACGTTACTCGGTCCCGGCATTCGTAAGGATTTGAGGGAAGGTAGTCGGCGGATAAGAGGTCCTGTCTGCAAATAGGTTGGGGCGAGACTTGAAAGGAGAACTCGTGTGGGGAGTACGAGGCGAGCTTTCTCAAGCGTCACCTTCCTTTAAGAGGCGTTTCGGGGTAAGAGAAATGCGTCCTAAGTACCCACTTGTTTACCTTACTCCAGCTTTTCCCCTCCCATAATCTCCCCGTCGAGTTTCACTCTGTAAAGTTCGCTAAGTAAGAGACACTCGTCGAAATATGCCGACTCTTCGACGTCCAAATTCGATTTGCCGCCACGTCTTCCTTCCCTTTTTCGACGACAGAAACTTGGCCTCGGTGTAAGGAAGGAGCGAACGATAAGACTCCGTAACGCTTCGGAGTTCCTTTGCCTCTGCTAAATCTCTTGAAATCGGAAACCGCCTGATGATAATTAAGTTTAATGTATACATCAGCACTCCGTCTCTCGATATAATCGGAGAAGTATAACGTCTAAGACTGAACTCCTCGATTCCCTGCCGGTAAGCCCTCCCCCTTCCGCTATCTCTTATACATTTATTCAAGAAACACTCATACTAATTTTATTATTATTCTGAAACACTCTATATACCGTATTGGGAATGAACAGACTGTTAAATAATAAGCAGTATGCATTCTGTAAAGGCCACCTAACTTATCCGGTAATCCTTTTTTTTAGAACGGCGTTGTATCGAGCATGAAACTTCTCATAAATTGGATTCTAAGGGCTCTTTTAATTAATAACTTGTTTCTCTCTTTTATAAATCAATCAAATGTTTATAATACTCGAGATTCACTTTAGTTTATTCTCTCTTTTTACAGATATTTTTAATTTCACCATGGGTAGATGATTAATAAAACTTATAGTATTAATTTGATTCAAAAGCAAATAGAGAGCTGTACGAGGTGGTGTATATTTCGTATGGGTAAGTCCGTTATGGCTTCCAATGTATCGAAGGAAACGGTCGGTTCAGTGTCTCCGCTCTGAGGTCCAAGCTTCTCCAGCCAAACCTTAACCTCTGTTTATCGACGCCGACGGTTCTCAGATGACTAGGTTTCTTGCAACGATTCTCTGGGTGTACATGCTAATCACTCCCTCCAGAAGACTTTTCGTCGGGTGATTTCTTTAGTTAATCCCTCTTTAATTCCCTCGGTACCTTAAATACATATATCATTAACAACTTAGACAAAATCCTTCATATTAAAGTGAGCAATTTCACCCAAAAATCAATTTTAATTTTGGTTGTTGCAATTCCACTCTGAAATTAGGGTAAAGTAAAAGCCCACCACAAGGGGTTTGCTGGTTCAAATAATATATTTAGAGTACTGTATAGGGTTTAGATATTTACTCCCCTGTTCTTTTTTAGAATATAAATGACTTAGACTTAACAACTATTAAGACAAAGGGATACTTAGTCCAATGTATTTTGGGACAAAGGAGTATCAACTTCTGTTTTAATTTCGTACACCTTCTTTAAATTGTTACTCCCCTCTAATTATTTTATAATGGGAGTAACAATCCAAAGAAGTGCCCTGTTAATAGGCGGTAAGGGGGGGGGGGGGGGGCAATATTACATTGGTAGCTGAGAACGTAAAAATGACGAAAATGTAATTAGTGGTACTTTGTTTGAATATACTTAGCTGGGGAGATGTTAGAGCGGCGGCGAGTAGATCTGGCCTCTAGACAAGGCACCAGTCCAGACACTACTGACGATCAGGTAGTTCTGGGTTTATGATGACAGTTTTGAATGTTGAACGCGGCCGTAAACATTCTCTGTTTATTCATTAATTATAAATTACCAACCGTTAGGATTTCACGATATAAATGTATCAATACATTATTCGAAGGTACAGCTTTATTGCATTTAATGCGACTTTAGGCATAGAGGCAGAAGTATTCTATTCAAGTGCATTTGAGATATATGTAGTTGTGGTTTATTTATCAGCAAATAGAGAGCTGTAAGTGGTGGTATATATTTGGTATGAGTAAGCCGGCTACGGTTTCGAATGTATCAAAGGAAACGTTCTGTTGAGTGTCCCTGGTCCAAGCTTCTCCAGCCGTACCTTATTTCAAGCTCTGTTTATCGACGGTTCTCAGATGGCTAGGTTCCTTCAAATAATCCTTTTCCCCAAGTCTCTCCAACATCAGTATAATAAACCGTCGGCCCTTGAAATCTCCCTTCGTAATCCAAAAAAACCATACGTATACCGCTTTAAACTAATTGAGATTTAAAATTCCATCCATTGCTAATTTTTTCAATAATAATATTTATAAAATAATTTAAGATCATAATTTTTAGGTTGATAAGTTGTTTTATGAGCTGTAATGAATAGCTGTTTCAGTGGTATTATGGAATGTTCATATTCAGAGCCTATTACAGAGGTCAGACGGTGTAGTAGTCTTAAGCCCGATCTTGGCCGATCGGTCGACTCTTTGAGGCTTAGACGGCTTTCACACTGCGCGCGAGTCCGGGCCCTACCGTGTCCGATTAAGCTTGAGAAACTAACACATGCATCAGCATGGGGCTATATTGAACGTCGAGCGAGTCCGGGCCCTCTGTGACAGTTCCGATTTACTATACAAAGGAAAATGTGGTTTAACGAAGTTAACGACTGGTCAGGACTTATCTCTTTTTATATCATCTTTTAAAAACAAAAGAGGAGAATGACGCCAGATGACATACGCTCGATTTCCGGCACTGAACCAAGTAAACATGGCGTTTTGGAACTCTAGTGGATACAAATATTTTCTTGAATAAATTAAACACTTCTCGAAGAAGGAAGTCATTTGTTTAAGCGAAACATGGTTGACTTTGGAAATCAAAGTCCTACCTATACATCTTCAAAATTACTCCGTCATATCTTCGAAGGCCTTAAAAGAAAAAAACCTGGGAAGTGCAAGTGGTGGTCTAGCGGTCTTCGTTTCTCCGAGTCTCTCCGTTGAGGTGATAGAATCTAGCGAATTTTGGATTACTTTTAAAATTTCAAATTTAGCTTCTGTTAAAGCTAGTTTCTGTTATTGTAATTTCAGTGTATTTTAAGCTCTCGCTTGATACTGATTTCATAATTACTATGTTTAAAGATTCACTGGATTTACTAATTAGCAAATATCCAGATGAAATGTTTATTTGTGGCGGCGATTTTAACTCCCACGTTTCAGAATTGAATTACAGCTTGCCTTTTGAATTAAACAATACTAACCTTAAGCGTTATAGGAAGAGTCTAGACTATATCTGATAAATGAGGGCGAGCTTTAACTGAAATTTTGGCGCATTCGGAATTTATTCTTTTAAATGGTCGAACATATTCTGATCGGAACGGTAGTTTTACTAACAATAGCAGGAACGGCGGAATGTAGATTTAGTGTGGAGCCGGATTCCAGAAATAGAAAATATTAAAGACCTAGAAATGTTGACTAATGTCAGCTTACTTCACTACTTGCCTGTAAAATGAACCCTTTTCTCTATAAGCAAGCCTCCTTTTTCGGGAAAAGAGAATTCACGAACTGTCACATTTGAAAAATATAACTGGAACAACATAATGAAATGCTATTATCAGTCAGAAATGTTAAATTCCCCATCTGCAGCTTTCAATCAGGATTATACAACAGGTGTACTTTACGGTAACTTAATAAATACTATAAAAGACGTATCGGTTTAGTTAGGATTAAGCACAATCGTGTCATATATAGCTAATACAAGGAGTAATTATACAAAAAATAAACCCTGGTTTGTCGCCGAATGTCATACTCTAAAAATAAACCTGAAGCAAAGCTTCAGAAAATGTAAAAAAGATAATTTTAATGAATCATTAAAATCAAAATATATTCAGGCAGCATTAGCCTAGGTGCCCACTCCATGCCTGTCAGTGTGTCTCATTCCAAAAGAGCGACAATCGCGTCGCTTGAAACATAGGTCTGGTTGCGTTTTTTTAATCGTGCGATTATTTAGTCGCGTAAATAGAACACATGGTTTTAATAGAACACATGGTTTTAAATTGAATGCACCCATATGCGACTAAAAAATCGCGGCGATTAAAAAAACGCAACCAAACCTATATTTGAAGCGACGAGATTGTCGCTCTTTTGGAATGAGACACACTGACAGGCATGAAGTAGCACGCACTTTTGACTGTTTAGTCGCAACTTTAGACAGTAATGATGAATTAAAAACTGTACTTACCTCAAGATAACTGATAAACGGTCTTTAGCGGGTATAGACTTTCTCCATTTTGGGTCACGATAGGTGATTTTGGTTCAATTACATTTAATAAATACTGAAAACTATTTACACTCATTCTATAAAACTTGAAAAAATTACGGGGATGATTACATAGGTCTTCATGCAATTTATAGAACTGTCTTTCATTAATCTTTGGTTGGGAAGAGGATGAACCCAGTAACGTTGATTGCGTCGTTTGGCTTTCGCACGATGCAAAAGAGCCATCACACAAGTGGTTTCAACGAAATCCATTGTGAAACTAAAATGAAACCAGCGATTTATTAGTCGAAGTGCGCGCACTTCATAAATTTTAGCGACAAGAAATCGCAAGTGGGCCTAGCCTTAGATTATAAAAAAATAATAAGAAATAAAAAAAGTTTTTATAATAAATTGATAACTGATATTTTATCTAATATTCAGAACTCAAAAGAGTTTTGGGAGTTGTATTAGAAAATTTAAAAAGAAGAAATCTATTGCTCATTCGAAAATAACTCTTAAAGATTGCGAAAGTTATTTTAATAATTTATTGGCATTTAATGAAAGTGATACGTTGAACATTTCATGTAGGTACGGTACGTAGAAGAACTTGATACCCCTATTACAACCGGGCAAATAGTAGCCATTTTAACTAATTTAAAACATAACTCCAGCCAGGCTTAGATGGAATTATCTATTACAAAAACTTACCAGAGAATTGGCAACTTTATCTAACTGCACTATTTAATAACATTTTCGAAACTGGAACTATCCCTGCTGAACGGCCCCAAACTATCACGTTTATGTTATTCAAAAAAGGAGACGCTGATAATTTACAAAATTATAGAGGAATTAGTCTAATCAACTGTGTTGCGAAGATCTTTACATCTATTCTGAACAGACGCCTCACGGAATGGTGCAATATGCATAAAAAAATTGCCTGTAATCCAAGCGGGCTTTCGTAAAGGAAAAAGCTGCTTAGATAATATTTTCATATTGACGACAATCGTTCAAAGTCATTTAAGACTCCCTAAAAGGAAAATATATGCCACATTTGTGGATTTCAAAAAAGCTTTCGACCGCATTTCACATCAAAAACTCCTGGAGAAACTCTATTGCTTAGGTCTCAGCTCCAAATATTTCCAATTTATTAAAAACCTGTACGATAATACCTTTACTAAAATAAGGTATAATTCTCAATTATCAGGCGACATTGTCATTGGCAGAGGCATCATCCAAGGTGAAAGTATGTCACCGGCTTTATTCAATTTATTTACGGCCGATTTTGAAGATCTCTTGAAGTTAAGACTCAGATTGCAAAGGAATAAGTATTGACTGATTGACAGACATACTTATCTTAATGTATGCAGATGATTTAATAATTTTATCAGACTCGCCAGTATGTCAGAATATTGTAATAGTAATATTGAATATTTATTTGAACTTATTGGGCCGAAAGAGGAAATAAAAATGATGTGGTAATTTTGGAAGAAGAGAATAATAATAAAAAAAATACTTCTATTGGAAGCTCTACATATTTCGAAAGAGAACAACTGTGTAAATTTCAAGAAAGATAGTAGAGATTTAAATAAACACTATATAGGAATCCTTAAAAATTTGAATTGAATCATTTTCCCGCCAGTCCTTAGTCTAACCCAACCAATCATTTCAAACTACCTTCCCCCTGGTTATCCAACTAGGTTTTCTCACTCGAATCAAAAATCATAACAAACCGTTTATCCCTACAGTTTAACATTGTCTTTCCTTTTATTTTATAATTATTTGCATGTGTATTTAGCTGTAATTAGACTGTGATTGTAGTAGAATGTAGTAGTATTAGAGATGTTAACGGTTAACTTTGACCCTGTATGTTAAAAAAATTTAGTTTGTGACAAAAACATATATATGTTTGAATTGATTTTTATTTATCTAACAGGTAACGAGTTTTATTAATTGTTCTTGTTTATTGTTAATGCATGATTAATTTAATTCAGCATGGTATTAATTATTATGATTTAACGTTTTCAGTTGTGAACATGAGTATGCCTCGAGAAGGGGGCGAAATATAGTTATGTGATTGAAGATTAGTAGAGATTCTATTTCCTCTTTCGGCCCAATAAGTTCAAATAAATAATCAATAACATGAGGAACAATAACAAGACGAACAGTAATATTGAAGCATCGGTTCCGATTAGGAAAGGGAAAGGTTTCAGTTGGGAGACAGGGATCCTACAGTAGTTCCTACGTATTTGTTAATTAGGTAAATAGTTCTTTACTAGATTTGTGATAGTTTAATCAGTTAAAGATAGGTTATTCTAGTTTTCTAACCGTCTTAAAGTTATTGGTAAAAGTGAGACTAAAGATAAGATAAATTATCGGTTAAACTGCTGTTATGACTTATTGCCGGTTATTCGTTTGCTTTCGCGCGAAATCAACTTATCTGTAGGTTTAAGAAACTTGTCTGTAGGTTGGAGTTTTGAGATTTGGTAAAGTATTTCGAAGGAACGGAACTAGAAGCGCCGGATATTTGTTGCCAACCGACAGCTGATGGTAAAATACGGTCTTGTGGGAAACTGCTTCCATATACTCTTCTCGAGTTTCAAAATATTACCGAGGTTTTGAAAAGTTTCAAACTAAGCATTTAGTTGTTTATCTAAGCAATGGTAATTGTTTATCGAATTTAACCCTACCCGAAGAACATAAGTCAGATTAGAAAGGCTCGATAAGATCTAGACCATTCAGTTAGTGATAAATAATAATATCGCTATGCATAACTTTAGATACATTGCAATGTGATGCATTAAAATAGTAAATTTAATTTAGAATTATTATTATAAGTTTTTGGTAGTATTCATACTACGAAACGTTTAAATTTTCATTTACATAAAATTATAATTACTATTTATAAAGGGAGACAGACTGAGAAAAATAGACTTCAGCGCCGGGACTCAAACCACGCACCTCCCCCTCATATCCAGTGTGAGGGAGCTCTAACCAATTAAGCTACACTGAAGTACAAGCGTATTTCTCGGTCTAGTTCTATTGTCGTTTGTTGACTTCAAAGACTTGTAGAAACATTTGAAAGCTTAATTCGGGATTAGGTATCGATATCGTCAGAGGAAATTATTCTTCAGTGTAGCTTAATTGGTTAGAGCTCCCGCACACTGGATATGAGGGGGGAGGTTCGTGGTTCGAGTCCCGGCGCTGAAGTCTATTTTTATCTGTCTGTCTCCCTTAAATAGTAATTATAATTTGATTTAAATTTAGAAATATTAGTATACGATATTCCAATAAGGAGGGGAAACGATGGCAAGGACAAAGACATAACGAGGATGGTGACTAGAAACTAGTTGACACGATAAAATATAATCATCTACATGTTTCTACCGAGGTTTCGCCACAACTACTTAAATAGCAAAATGCATCAGGTGAGAGAGACGAAAAGAAATAATCAAAACAATGCAGGAGCCAGGGAAGTTCAGTGTTGCCTTCGGGCGCAATGGAAATCTATTAGTGGTGACTACTTCGAGGTCACCGGACCTCCCTCATCCCCCTGTTCTACTAGTACCATTCCTCGCGTCAAAGTCACAGCTGGCAATATGCCAATAGTAATATGTAACTAAGAGAACCCTACCAAAAAAAGAGATGAAATGAGCCGGAAATAAGCAAACGACTTCCATAATTCGGAGGGTGGTATATGGCGGTAATGGAAAACTTCAGTCCTCCCATCCCAGCCGCATAAGTAGGCTTTCACACGTAACTGCATTATTTCTCACTTGTTTAGGTCTTATTTAAACTCGGCCGAGCTCGCGGATAAAAATCCGTTTTCCTAAACTCTATTTTAGATTTTAACGGAGGGAAGAAATAGTGTGTCCATACGTATGGCAAAGGGACAAAGAAAATACGGGTAGAAAATAGGATTTTAACGGCAGTGCTTTGGGGTCGGGAAAGACGGGGCTGTTACCTTGGGAAAATAGGACGTAGGAGAGAGCAGGTTATTCGGCTGAGCACTGCCGTCGGAATACTGATGCTACTATCTGCACTCGAAGGCCTTGTATCGCTACCTACTCTCGCCACCACTGCTTTCCTATGCCATTTAAATGTTAATTTTACTAAGTCAATAGCACTAAGTTGGGTGCCACATATTTCCTCTTCCCAGTTTCAAAAAATCCTACTACACAAAGCTTTATATCAAATAGTCCAAACCTAAGAATAAATCTCGTATTTTAATTTAGTTAAATAAAATCAAATACTTAGCTATATAAGCTAAGTTCCCTTATGTGGCGAACATTCATGCTGACTATGTAAAGGCCCCCTGCCCTGAGGCTATATGTTTATACCGGAGGACTTGCCGCCACCCGCCAGTCTCTACTCTACGTCAAACATCTTAGTAGTAACTTAGTATTCGTTTATTTTGTTAAACTCCTACTAATAGATGTAAACCTCATATAAATCTTAACTTTGAAATAATTGTGTTCATAAATAAGAATATGTTTTTTTCGTAATGCCAAGAAGCAGAAGGTGAATAAAATGAATGCTGTAACTGCAGGTAAATGATAGAAATGTGCTGAACCCTGGTCAGAGGGATGGAGTATAAGAGGGTCTTGTTGTAGGCATACAATCGGATCTGGAAGGTCTTTGAAGTCCAAGTAGCTCAAGTTAATGGTCAAATTGAACATTATATTTCGTTTAGATAATTCTAGATGAACTTTTGCTTTTTTTTAAATGTTTGATTACCCAGTGGATTTAAATTTATATAAAAGAAACCTATTTTTACATTTTATGGTCTTTCTGTTTGATGAGGTAGATCGCTTGGAGCGTGTAAGATTTTATCTCATTCTTAATGCTCACTTTGATTTCAGGATAGTTGCAGACGGCAAGGTATCGGTTAATTTGGGGAATAAAGTCTTTTGATGTCGGTGTAGCTGCAGAGGGTTGAATTATCGTTCAGAATTTCTCACATAGGCGTTATTACGAGTTAAGAGTTCATAAGCATAAATCGTCTACACAAATCACTCAAAGGCTCGATTACATAATTAAATCTTTTATAAATTATTAATTTTTAGGTATAATAGTTAAATAATTTTTCCAATGTTTAGTCAAATAATAAAGTTCATAATTAATTGGTATGTCTAAACAGTGAGTTAATTCATCTGGGTGGACTTTGCAACGAATTTTTTAAGTCCAATATGATTTCGTTTTTTACTTTAATAGGTAACTGTGTGAAATTGGACATGGGGGTAGATGTTTCTTGACAGATTCCAGTTTGTTTAAAATCATTATTGAACACTGGTTTATTTTGTGTCGGAGTGTTAAAAATTTTGGGTCTAAAATAATTATTATTTTAGTGTTAGGTTTAGGAGTGTTAGTATTGTAATAGTTACGTGGTTGAATAGGTGTTTTAGGTTTTATAGAGGAAGATACTTCAAATTTTTGTGAATTATTAGCGTGTCAAAATTGGAAGCCGTTTGTTTGTATGTTGAGGCTGAGTTTAAATCTACTGGTAATCTGATTCTCATTAGGGAACCAAGAGGTTCGAGACCATTTAATAAGACTAAATTACTCTAATACATTTAATAAGACTTTAAATTACTCAAAAAACATTTAATAAGACTTTAAATTACTCTAAAAACATTTAATAAGACTTTAAATTACTCTAATAAATTTAATACGACTTGTTTAAATTATAAAGTTTAATAACAAGAGTTACAGATATTCCCCTCGTGAACTTTAACCTGTCCTACCGACTGCGCCAGTTAACTTCACTATTCGAATGAATAAATTTTTTACAAAAAAATTATTTTACGAACACAATTACTTCAAAGTTAACAATTACATTATTATCAATTATGTTAAGTTACAATTATATTAATTTATATATGTTTACAACAATTATATAGAGTATATCAGAGTAAACGAATTCTAAGTTAATATTTAGATGTGAGAGTAGAGTGGAGTCCACTCACACAAGTCCTCCGGTATATATAGCCTCCAGAGTCAGCATGAATGTGTAGCACATAAGAGAACGTATCTTATACATAAATATATATAAATATATTTCTATAAAATAAAAGTTTTGTCTGTACATTGGTCAGAATTGAAAATTTTTTGGATTCTTTTTCATTTTATACATTCCAAAAACCGAATCCGGCCTTAACTTTTTTCATGTGTGTATGTGTGTGTGTCTGTCGCCCCAGTCCGACTTTATAGGCGCAAAACTGGCTAAATGAAATCGATTATTTTTTTTTCAGAGGTGAGAGCATACATGTTGCGCCATTTAGGCTGGTTCCATCTAAAAATATCGAGTAGAACCAAAGTTATTGACAATGTTATAAAAAACATATATACAACAAAACAACCTAAAAAAATTATGTTGACCCACCCACACATAATTTTATGTTATCCATAGTTAACTGTTTTCTTACTATTTAATTCCATGTGGGTGACGCACTCATATAAACCCCTGTTATGTAAAATCTTGTTTTTTAAGTGAAATCCTTTAGATCACTCGATATCCTTTTTTTACTAATATTTTTATTTTTTTTATTTTTTTTACAGGTATGAAAGTTTCATGATAATGAGAAGTTAATTATGCAGGTTAGATTTATATTTTATTTCGCTATTATTTCATTGTTATTAGATATACTTGGTTATTGACAAGAATCAATGAGCTGCCGGGATACCTTCACCCCGATTAATCTTCTATCTATCTATGTATATAAAAATAAACTTTTGTCTCTTCATTGGTCAGAATTGAAAAATTGTTTTATACTTTTTCATTTTATACATTCTGAAAACCGAATCCGGCTTTAACTTTGTTCGTGTATTTATGTATGTATGTGTCTGTCTTTATAGGCGCAAAACTGACTTAACGAAATCAATTTGTTTGTTTTCAGAGGTGTGCGCAAACATATTGCGCAATTTGTAGGCTTGGTTTCATCTAAAAATATTGAGTAGAACCAAAGTTATTAACAATGTTATAAAAAATATATATATAACAAAACAACTTAAAAAAATTAGGTCGACCCACCTTAACCAAACCCCACAGACTCGCTATTCAAAATGTTTGGTTACTTCTAGACTACCTAGAGATTCGCGGTTTTTTGGGTTTGGTCGGAAATTGGCCCAAACCGACTGAAAAAATCCGAAAAGTTAAAAAAAGTTTTACCCCCCTTAAAAATTAAAGATGGAGGACGCAACTTTCAAGTTTTTTTGGAGGCTTATTGCAGCTAAACGGTAAGTCGTATCGAAAAGCAGATTGCACCATCGGAAACTGATTTTAAGAGATCTACAAATTTGGTCCTATGACTTTTTGTCGTACCTCCATCGGTTCTACCTTAAATAGTGCTAACTTTTTTTTCATTTTTGACTTTGAGCTCTAATGGCGTCCGTCCGTAATTGTTGACCGATTTAATTTCTGATTGGGGTGATTTTTTTTCCGGGGGACTTCTTTTTTCTATAAAAAAAAAGTCCGAAGCAATAAGACCTCATGTGTGGATCCAAGGAGCAAACCCAGTTTAATAATCCATTCTATATTACTCTATCCTCTTAGCAAGCTGACAGACCCACAGAAAGTGAGCACCTTGTTTAGGGGAAGTAACTTAAGTTCTTCAATGGGCAGGATGGTTAAGCCAAAGATTTTCCACCCCAGGCGTGTTAATGCAGGACAGTTGCTAATAAGATGAGAAAGGGCTTCATCCTCTTCCTCGCACAGCCTTCACACTGGGCTTTCTGCTAGGCCTAGCAGATGTAGATGTCGATTTAGCCTACAGTGTCCTGTCCAGTAAGAAATCCTGTCAAAAGATGACAGGATTGTTTTTTGAGCGAGAGCAGCGATCTGGTTAGATGCTGAGATGGTTCCCGGATCATCATTTTAGATTGTCGCATACCTGAAGCAGTGTTCCATATTCTTTTCATATCTAGCCTCATAAATGTCCTTATGGAATTTTTCACTCCACAACGTGGCACGCCAACAACTGGTTCTGTTGTAATTGGGGTGCTTAAACCTCACACTAATTCTCTTTAAATCGAGTATTTATTATTTTATTAATTTTTCCTAAAACTAGAGTTATTAAATAATTACTGGTGCAACTGCCGTATTGAGAGAAGAGGCTGGTAATTAAATTAATGCACCATCATTGCTGATGATAGTTCAATAACTTCCTAGTCTAATTGAATTAATGATGTATAATATTATAGTCCTGATTTTATTCCTGGAAGGCTTTGGAAACAAAACTATTTAGGAATTTATTTAATTGCTAGGCCTACATGATTATAGGAAACATTGCCACTAATACCTAGCATGAGCCCCACACGGAGCTCGGGGTGACAGCTAGTGTAGTGATATATATATATATATATATATATATATATATATATATATATATATATATATATATATATATATATATATATATATATATTTATTTATTTATTCATAAAATATAATATATCTTCTACAGTCAATAGAAGAAAACTCAGAAAAGAAACTTGTGGTGTTTTAGTTGTGCACGTCTAGAACTCTATGACAGAATAGAAGAATTACGACTTTTACAATAGGTCAGAGGTCAGATGATTACTATGTACATCTAAATTATTACATCATTAACGATATTATATATATATATATATATGTATATATATGTGTGTGTGTGTGTGTGTGTGTCTGTGTGTGTGTATACTCACACAGAGTGATTTATGTTTAATGTATAAAAATTAAAATATAGATAGACCTCCCTAAATGGAACAATGAAGTCCCTATGGACCATTCCTCAAAAACATCATGATTTTTTCAAAAAAAGTTGATACATATATTAATTTATATTGAAGATAGAACAATATTTCAAACATTTTAAAGGGAATTGCCTGTTGAATACTATAGTCATAATTAATGTTTTACTTCTTCACTCCAAACAAATGTTGATAATATTTATATATTACAATATTAAGTGCACACATGAGGCCTGAGTATGCCAAGGGTTGGGCAAAATATTGCAAATAAATTAGTATAATCAAATATTTATTTCTATTATATCATCCTTAAAGACCCTAGAAAAAAGAAAAAAATCTAATATTCAAAGGATCAACTCAACATTGTCAAAAAGAACAAAAGTCATTGAAATCGCGAATGCTCTTTGAATTAATTCCTGGATAGATAAATATGTTGAATGTTTTTCAAGTGAGTTTTTATTCATTTATTTTTTAAGCAGTATAACCTTAATGTTTAAATTAATATGCTTAATAGAAATAATTCTAATGAAATACGGTAGTTTTTAAGCTTATCTAACACCTCCTTCTTACTCCGCCATTAATAGACTAACAATGTGCTATTCATTTTAAAGGGAATTTTCGGACCTTTAAAATAGTGCTTGGTTTATTGTTCCGGCTTAAATAGAAACAAATTTGGACATTTTTCTTGAACAGGTCATGTTTTTAAAGAATTCAATAAGTGGCTATGAACGAGTAACAATCGAGCTGTGGTTCGTAGCAAAAGTTTTTTTCCACTTAGGGTTTCCTATCTATTTTTATTTTATTTTATTTTTTTTTATATAACTGAATCGCCCTGTACATATTTATTTTTAGCGGGAGAGTCATAAATGTGAGTAGTGGACGTTCTTATCTTTAACCGATATGCAGGCCCATTTTAGACGTTCACTGCGCCCTGGGCACCCCGTCACTATTTTATAGTTTAAAAGAATGATGGGAGTAGACAGTAATACTAGGTGGGACTCTAACTTCACTTGGAAGGTTTTATAGTAACCCTGCAAAGGGTTGGTTTACTGTCACAGCTAGCAATCCGACACACGTATCCGTCTTTACAGATAACTATATTATTAATGTTTTCTGGGACCTAGGGCCGAGATTCTATGAAAAGTTAGTCTGAGTTGTCTCGAACCGATTTTTCTTGCTTTTGCTCTGGCAAAATCGTCGATTAAAGTGGTACCTATAGTTAATTCCTAGCTTTATGTCTATGTGAGTTGCGCCCCCAAACCTCTTGCGCCCCTGGGCACGTGCCCATCGTGCCCATATAGTTAAATCGGCCCTGCCGATATGAACTAAACACTTGGAGAAACTTGTCCATAAAAGGGACATCATTTGGATCAGTGGGAGAGGTAATGTCTGGGTGGTACGGGAAACGACAACCGTCATGGCGAAGTGAGGTTTATTAGGTTACAAAAGATTAAGGACCATGTTAGGGCTGGTTTATAAACGCGCGGTCGCCCTCCGCAGTTTTGTAAGGACATTGAGTGAAATATGTATGTCCATTTATACAAAAAGGTACGGGTTTTCAATTCTCTTAAACCACCCGCTTGGACTTAGCGGCGGGGGTTGGATTTTTGACGGACATGATCGGCCGATATCAGGTCTGTCGTTCATAGTATTCAGGATATTCCAGCATCCAGTACAGGTATTGCAGGTCCCGCCCATCGGACCAATTACGTCAAATCAGCCCGCCATCATTTTTTAGTTGTTTTTTTTTAAGGTGGGCGACCGAAAAGTAATACAAATGAGTCATTTTACAGAAGATACAAGTATATTTTTTTAAAAGGTTAACTTCGTTATAAAGTTTAAATAAGTCGCCTTATATTAATTGCATGCCGGCGTATCTTGTTACGATGTTTATTATATTTTTTTATCGTTCAATTAAAATTGTTTAATGTCGTGCTCAGAGCATTTACCTCTGGTTAAATTACATGGATAACTTAAGTGCAAGAAATGAAGTTAATTTATGTAAGATTCGTTTTAAATGAAACGTTATATTTAAACGATCTCCTCTAAGCTAAATTTATAAATATGAGGGCACTACACATGTTAGATTAAAGCTGCTAAATTCTCTTATAACTCTCGGTCTGTAAAGTACAATGATTATCCATATACATGATATAAAGCTAAATGGCTGTCACAATTCCACATAGCTGGTAACTTGAAATTCGGCAAACTTATAGCTTTCAGCCTGTAACTGACGTGACGGGAAAATTCAAAAAATAAAATCCTATTTTAACCCCGAAAAAAATCGCTGTACCCTGCTTTAAAAAATTGTTTTTTAAGATTTTCTATATCTTGTACCAAGGACAATCATACTGCAGTACCGATTGCAAAGGCTCCTCTGTTGAATGTAAGCATATATTCTAAAAGATAATTCCGAATTAAACGCAGTGATGCGATGCCATCAGAGAGGGGATACCGAAGCAAATAACCTTAAAGCTCATCTAACTATCTAAAAATGTTTGCTCTCTAAAATCATTTTAATGTTTTGGACTGTAGTTTATAAACCCACGAATTAATAAAAACCATGAATTTACAAGAACACTTTCTAGCAAATTCATATGAATAAATCATTATAGGTATAGCCAAAATATAAGTAGTAATATAAATAGCTATGTTAATTTGTTCAAGAAGAAAAAAAAACCATAATGTATTCATTTAAAAAAATATCAGACAAAAATTAATAAATTTCATACATTTTAATAATTTAACGATGTATATAAGTTACCTTTGTACTCTTTATATAATCTAATTAACATACATTAAAGCAACGAATATATTGACGGACTAATTTTTCGCTCCGATGTTTTATTTGCATCAGGCCTTTAATCCTCTTATGTATTATTCGGTTGCCGCATACATACGTTTGATGTTGGTCATTTTTAATTTGTTAAATGTAGTATTTCGTTCACGCAATTAATTTAGGCATAAAAGTTTTATCGGTTTTATTTATCGATCGCTCGGCCAAGTTTCATCTCAGCTATTTTATCATTTAATTTGCTAAATGACTATTTTACATTATTATTATTATTTATTTTATTTTTATATTATTTTTGTTACCTGGTATTTAAAACGATACATTTATATAGCCAGGTCTCGATTGGCCTACGAGACGTTTTATAGGGTTTCGTTGGTAAAACCAAAAAAAAGAAACCCTTATAGTTTCGTTCCTGTGTCTGTCTGTCACTCTGTACGGTTCCAATAACTTTTGAACCAAAAGAGATAAAAACGTGAAACTTTCCAGTATAAAAGATCGTTTTGACGCGCACACAGGAAAAATATAGCGATCTCAAAATTATCAGCTCTTCCAATTCAAAATGGCGGATAATTCACGTCGCGTAAAAAAAAGATTTTTTAAAAATTTTGAGTGGGGTCTCATATGAAAGTTATTGAAGAGTAGATTACAAATATATATACCACTTAGGGATAGTGTTTAATTTTCGGCGCCATTTTGTCAAAAAACATCAAAATTTTGCGTGCCCCCCCCCCCCCCCTAAAATCGTATTTCCGCTGTTACTAAAAATATAGAAAAATATGAAAAATGTGTGGTCTGCTGGGCCATAGAAAAAATAAGATTAGCAATTTGATATGATTTACTGGAAATCCAAGATGGCGGATAATTCACGTCACTGGAAAAATATTTTTTTAAATATTTTTTTAAAATTTGGATTGGGGTATCAAATGAAAGGTATTGAAGAGTAGATTACAAAAATGTATAACACTTGTGGTTAACGTTTAATTTTACGCGCCATTTTGTCAAAAAAACTTTTCTCTCCCCCCCCCCCCCCCTCTAATTTTGTGTTCACAATACCAACGAAACCCTTTTTACGTGAGACTTCACGCCTTACCAATTTATTTTCTTTATCATTAACGTTGCAGAATTTGTAAAGATTGTTTATTGCTCTAATATTCGGTAATTCGGGTAAAAATAAAAGTACATGTTTTATATGTAAAGTTTTAATAAAAGCACGTACGCTAAGGAAAGCTTTAACAATCGGCTATTAGAGGTAAAAATTGTGTAGGTAATAACCTGATTATAGTAATAACGCTGTTTCAAGCCGAGCAAAAGCTATGAAAAATCATATCTTCAAAACAGAGTTTTAGGAGGATTCCGCTTGTGAGGTTTTTCGAATCACCACATTGTTTTCTGGAGACTAAATAATAAAAACAAAATCTAATAAATCCGATGCAGTAATATTTTTGTGCAAACTGCATACGACGACTAAAAGCCGAAGAGTAACCTGCATAAACATGTTGTCTAAAAATAATCTGTTATAGCATTTAGCGGTAGAAGTAATGCACTTAGGACCTCAAGCAAAGGCATCGGTAAAATGCTAAATCGCAAAGTTAAGGGTATTAAGAATATGACACAGTCCTAAGAATCGTTAAGCAAAGGACACCTCGATTCTGACTAGTGGGTGTGGTTTAACTCTACGCAACAGAGCTATAATGTTTATATTTCGTATCAATCGTAGATAAAAATAATTACCTATTACATACTATGAGAAATGAATAATCTGTTTAATTTTATAATAAAAATTAAAAATGAAGTATTTACTCGACGATTATAATAATAAATGAAAAGGAAGGTAATAAGTCGGAGCATTGTCTTCAAGAGCGAACTTGTAAAAAAGAAAAAAGAAAATTTTTATAAGGGAGAGGAAATGAGACGAAGAAAATATATTTCATAAAATTAATTTGACGATTGTAAAGAACTCGCTAGATTGCATGGTAAAATATCATTAATTAGATCCCCCCGATATCCCCTGGCTATTCATTTTACAGGAGGCAAAAAAATCGTAATTAGCCTGGTATAAATTTTAAAGGATGGTACTTCTCCTGTCCGTCTTGTTTTTCTCTAATTTTATACGAGATCATTTTTTCTCTTAATCTTTTTTCTCGTTTATTTTCCGTACTTTGTTTTTACTTTAAGTTTTAACAGTTTGACCTCCTCTCTCTTCTAATCGTGCCTTGTAAATTATATTTGATGAATTAGCTGAGTTAACTCGAAATGTAATATTATTGAAAACAAGAAAAAAAAAAAAAAAATTATAATAAACAAAGAATAATTATACTAACGGAATGTACCCGTATATTTTTCTGGGATTCGTTTTATAATTTCTAAATTTTTCGAAAATCCCTCTTTTTTAATGATCTATTCCCAAGCTTTAATTTAGGTAAAAACGAATATTTACCAAATGGTGACTGTCGGTAACACTTCTGATCTACGAACGTGTGTGACTCAGAGTACCTGAATCCCCAAGATTTATCCCCAAGGGGTTGACATTTTTCTTTAATGAAAACGCTTTATGAGGGTTGTTATATCAACGAGGAGAACGCCCTGAGTAGAAATACTCGTATATTTGTGACACTCTTTTGTATATAGTAGCAGGAAGTTAGAAGATAACAGGAGGTTACTCGGTTTTTCTATTTAGTATTGAATTTCGTAAAGAGGAGAGCAAGATGGCAACCCTGTTTAGAGGGGGAGTTGTAAAGGTTGCTAAACTATTGGCTACACTGGATTCAATGCCCAAACCCATATCCTTAATTCAATGTTTTCCCATTAAGTGGAGACAACTTCCACAGTCTTACCTCTCATTTGATTTGTATGAAAGCTTGTATAAATGACAGCATATAAGCATTGTATAATTTAAAGAAAAACACATGAAAAAGTAAACCGTATGCATCAAACGACATTAACAGTAAAACATAAACAAAAGAACTGATAGAAAAAAATAGTAGTTATTTTTTACGAATTCATTATTGCGCTATGTATACTTGAAAGTTTTTTTTTTTTTCGTTCCCCCTCTCCTATACCTTTTAATAAATTGAGTTATTCTTTGAAAATAAAAAACCTTTTTCAAGGAATTTATCGTACATCGCATTTTTTTGTAAGAAATACATGTCGTAGTAGGTTCGTTGCGTTCATTTAACGCGTATCTCCATCGGTTACACCTTAGATTTAGTGTAATGTTTGTACGTTTTTCTCACGTTCTTTAAGTTATTTTACACTAATAAGACAGTTATAATCGTCAAATTTCGAACGCTTAAGGCGAGATGGTGAGATGTGGCAATTTCCATAATCTTGACGGACAAGTGTGAAAAATTTCATCAAGTTTGGAATAATACTGTAGATCAATATAACGGACAAAGAGACAGACACTCGTGTTTGTATAAATATATTTTTTGCCGAATGCTTCAAGTCCGGTTTTAAACGACATCAGCTTTTAAGAAGACGAAATCGATGTAACGGTCAGAGCCAAACATGTTTTTCTTCTATTTGTTCTAAGTCGCATACAAACTCCATCGATACGACTAACTCGAAGCAAACTACAAACGATTTTTAGGGTCCGTAGGCAAAACCAAGGACCCTTATATTTTCCTGCGTGTGTCTGTCCGTCCGTCCTCTCGCGTGCTCTCATGGCTACACCTTTCGTCCGATCACTTTGAAATTTGGCATGTATGTGTCTTGTACCTACCCACATATTTTAAAAATATAGCGACTTAAAAAAAAAAAAATTCAAAAAAATTAGGGTAAAAAAACTTAAGGGTTAAATTTTTTTTTCGACACCGTGAGGGGTATCATATGAAAGGGTACGTCGAGCTGATTACAAAAATATATAATTCTTTGGATATAACTTTGATAGTGCGAGCGTAGGCAAGTTTGAAGGGGGTGTGAAATGTGTCCCCCCCCCCCTTCTATCTCGCTTATGTGAAGTGCAAAAAATCTGAAAAAATTCCTGAACATTCTTCGACCAAAAGTAAAGATACCACTTTTGGAAATTTCGAAAAAAATATTATTTTATTTTTTATTGACAAAATACGTTATTTTATAATTATGGTCTTTTCGATGTATTTATATGGTTGTAGTCCGGTTCAGTGGCAAAAAAATACTTTATCAGAGTGTGTTTTGAGAATATCAGACCCTTCAAAGTAAGTTTTTAGCGTTTTAAAAAACACTGTTTATACACTTTACAGTTAAACACTATATAGTGTGGCCTACGGACCCTCGCTGTGTGCTGACTAGCACACACTTGACCTGTTTATTACTTAGTCGGGTGTTTACCGTGTGTAAGCTAACCTATTAGAAAGAATACTGTATTCCATTAAACGGATCTTTTTCTAAATATAATCTCTATGAAAACAGAACATATATACAGATTAGATAAATTTCTTAAAAAAAATTGTTTATCTATTGTGTGAATGGCGTTAGAAGTAAATTAATTTATAAAGACGGGTAACTTACTGGAAGTCGTATTAATAGTTCTGTAGCTCCCGCGCCTGATTTATTCTAATTGCCGCGTAAAAGTATGGCGTCTAGTCAACAAGTTTTTATTTTAATCGACGGTGTAGAGTTAGATACTAAACGGATACCGAGATATTAGTGCCCAGGGACATAAGGGCGACAGTAAGGGGTCGTACATCTTACCTCGGCGCTCGGCTTTAACTGTAATTGTGATACATGGGAGTACGTAAGAATAAATAGCGTCGTGTGTAACTTATAGCCGAGTTTCGCTCTCTAGTTTTCTTTACCTCTTAGAGAACAGATAGAACATCCGTAGTCTCCAAGGTTTTACTCAGGTCACATTTTACTTGCGACTTCAATATCTTGCCGATACCTCGACTTCCAACCCCGTACTAAATACTTTCCTCGTATAACCCCGAACCCATGTATTCCCCGCTTCGACTCCATAGAAAATTAACCGTATTATACAGGTATTTTGCGTTAAAAGAAAAAAAATAACCGTTATAATTTTCCTGACAGATATTTTGATATTATTCCGGACGTGTAATAAACGACAAAAATAAATGTCACGTTAATCTCTCTCATCTCATCCGATCCTGATTTAAATAAGCTTTCTGTTTATTCTACGTTGTATTTAAATACGGTTAGTATAAATACACGTTGCAGCTGCCCATATACGAGCTGGTTTTTTAACTACCTGTATGAATAAACATTATAACTCGACTTTTAACACGGATTAAAAGAAATACGGTCCACGCTCTGCTTCAAGTATTTACTAATGGTTTTATTGATGTGTGACATCGTTATTAGTTTATTATTTTTGAATTAATAAATCGACATTAATACGTCACGTTGTTAAGCTTTATACGTGACGGCTTTCGTTTTTGACCTGAGTTTCAAATCACAATTTACATAGTTAATACTTATTGGAATATATTTGTTCTGTTTTCAGTATTAATCATTTTAAATTTATCGTGCTTTACCCGTTATATTATAGATATACATAGCGTCCAGTGAAACGAGTCTCTGTGACGAGGGGAATTTCCATTTCTGTTCAGCCATAAAATTTCCACCGGTTCCAGTTAGAGCACCGTTAAGCATAGGATTTGCTTAAAACAGTGTGATTATCGAGTAATTTCTTCTCCTACTCTGTTTATTTTAATAGTAAATATATTTCTGTGCCAACTCTTAACTCGTAAAACTTGTCATAAACTAATTAATTCAGTTCTCCTTTGACCGTGATACAGTTCACATCGAAGCGTGTGGTATCTACGTTATTGTTTTTATCGTTGAGTCATACGCGATTTAGGGCATACTAGTTCTATAGAAACGTTCGTTAAATAATTATCTAGGAAAATTATTATTAATAATAATAATAAGAAAATTATTATAATAATTGATCAACTCATGTGTAACAGTGAATGTGACTTGAAAATATGTTTAGTGTACTCAAACTTTGTTTAATTTCAATCCATTAATATGACAACAGAATTTTCGAAAAACTGAATAAAGGTGCTAAACAAAAAATTGAATTACACAGACCATAGCGAAGCTATTGGAAGAAATGCGAAAATTGTTTTAACACTTCGTAACTAAATCTGAAGCAGAGACAGCAAAACATTTTGAAAGTATGAAGTAGAAAGTAATGCCCGAAATTGATTACACTATTGCTGCAGTTTTGGGGAAAATATTCGATGAAATAGAGGAGAAGATGAACCAACTCAAGGAAGAAAACAGTAGTCTACAGACAGAGAATCTTCTGTTTCAAGAAAAAATTGGATCATTAGAGAAAGAATTAGGGCATTTAGCTCGATACTCTTGTTCGGACAACATTAACACAGGCTTTTCAGAAAAAAAATCCATGATGCAAGTAGCGAAAAACATTTCTGAATCCATACAAATTCCGTTTGAAGAACGAGATATTAGTGATATTCACAAGTTACCTTGGAGTACCCCCACCCTATAATCATTAAATTTGCAATAAGAGTAACTAAACAGATGTGGGAGAGAAACTACAATGATGCCCTAAACAAGATGCCGACCAACTAGGTGTCTCCTGCAGAGGGGCTCTGTAACGATCTGAAACCAGAGTAGTTATCAGCCTTTTTTCCTTTCTTTAGCAATTTGTTCAGAAGTAATTGAGACTTGAGAAATTTACATTTGTACAAAGGAATCGAATTCTGAACTTTTTTCTATTTCACTGCATAGTAAACTCATGTACGCATCTTAATATCTAATTTACAAAAGATTTTAGCTTCTCTGACTTGACTGAAAATTTCTTCTAGTCGCGGTATTGGGTATTCGTCTATTATAAGCTGGGTATTCAATGTTGCTTTGTAATCACCACAAACCTTATCTTTTCATCCTTCACGACAAAATGAGTTGATGAAGCCCATTGGGAGTAAGACACCGTTTCGTGAAACCCAGAAGTAAGTTTCTTTTCTATTTCAGAGGTGTAGGTCGAGCTCTTGCGAAAACGGGTTGTGCATTTGACTTGAGATGGACATCTATTGGGGCTCCTAACTATTGTGCCTGCTCTTTCACTAAATAAATTATCATATTTCGAAAGTAGTGTGTCTAATTCAGTTTGAATTTGTTTAGTTATTGGTTCAGATTCAGTGATCTGACGGGTTTCAAAAAGATTTTGAAATGAGAAGATCTGTGAAGTGTACTATCCATTTCCGACCAAATATGCTATCCGCATCGAAGTTTGCAGTATAAAGATCTAAGGACTTAGTTCTGTCTTTGAACGTAAAGTCTTTGAAAGTACGAGTAGAGGGAGGGAGTGTATGATTTGGTTGGTGTAAATTGGTAAATAATGGACTGAGGACTGTAGTAGGGTTCTGGTGTGGTCCAGTCGACTAATCCCCTATAAATAAAGGTAGGAAAAAAAATAAATACCTTATTTATTGATGTAGCAGATGAAAAGAAGTGTGGTAGGGATGGAGTGAGGTTAAAAGAGGGTAGGAAAAGGACACAGGGAAAATTGGGACACGCGCGGTACAACTTAGCAGAAGAGTACACTGAAAATAAGAGCGGTAGTAAAAAGAGATGATGAGTCAGCAAGCGACATCGTCTAACTGATTTTATCTACTTCCTAATTATAAAGATAAGAATAACAACAAAGATAAAAAACACAATAAGTAAAAGATCATGCCCATGGTAGTATTTTCTGAAATGTATTAATTCCAATGATAGAGCAAGCGCCCTTGCTCCCATCTTTATAGCCTTGTTATTCATTAAGACTTATACTAGAGCACGAGGACTACGACGTGAATTAGAAGAATTTGTAGACTTGTCATAGCACTGAACACGAGAATAATTTTCATCGTTTGACTCGGTGGCAGAAGAGGACTCGCGACTCGGCCTCCGAAATTTCGTTTCAGCATGGCTGTTTTTATTGTGCCTTCGCTGCGCACCTCAAGCAGTACCCAAGTTTCCTCGCACTTTACATTTCGGACAAATATTATCCCTATGTGGACAGTCCTTACGCCAGTGACTACCCCAGCAGCCGTAACAACTGCCATGGACTAGAAGTAGAAGAGATATTATGCTCATGATTAGCATCATCTTGATTTTTGAAGATTCCTTTGGCTTTACTTTATGATCCGAGCCAAATTATAACTGAGAATTAGAATTTGTGGGGTCATTTCGTAAAGGAGAATACTAGACAATTGGATACTTCGCGGGTAGCTTCCATTTCAATGGCGATCTTAATCACAGTTTTGAATGCATCGATTTTTTTTTTTTTTGTTGCTACTATGTCATTACGGATAATCACGCAGACTGTGTAAAAATTGTACAATTAGGGAGTAGTCGAGAAACTCTTTAAACTGACAATAACAAGCCCCTGACTTTAATTGAGACACGAATTCATTAATAGGTTGACTAGGTGATTGAACAATTTTCCGAAATTTAATCGCTTCACTATATTTACTTTTACTTTTAATTAGGTGATGAAGAAGTAAGGATTTAATTTTGGGGAAATCAAGGTTATTACAGTCATTTGGGTAGGCTAGATTTCTAAGAGTGTTATTTTACTCTGGCTCTATAATTAACACGAAGGTGTGCTGCCCAATTACTGCTATCTACCTTACGTAATTTAAGCTCTAATTCTATCATTTCGAAGTAATCTGCCAGTGCTTTACTTGATGAAGATAAGTAGGGTTCAAAGCTAAACCGCGTATTAGAATTGTGGCTAGAAGTATTTGCCATGCTGGAAATCTGAATTATTAGCTAGTTTAGTAACTGGAGCTGTTAACTTGTCTGGGTTTTCATTGATATCATCATTAGACGTGGTTGGTTGAGTTATTGTGACAAGAAAAAAAAACTTTAAATAGAAATAATCAATTATACCTTAAAGACGAACGAAAACGGAAGAAAGAATGAACGAATCGCTTGAATAAACTAAATTTTACTAAGTATCACATCCTCGTCGTTAAAAAACAACAAGAGAAAAATAGTAGTGACATAGTTTTTCAAAAATGAAATTAAACAATAGATATATCAATCCTCCCCGGCCGTCTAAGGAAGCTTGTTTATAGTTTTGTGGTATTAAGAAGTTTTGCAGATCTAAAAATCTTAAAAAAGTTTACTTTTCATTAGTACAGTCATTGTAAACGTTCGGTACGTCGGCCGCCACTGACTTACATCCGCTCACAGTTATTCAGAAAAGAATTTTATTAAAATTTGTTTACGTAAACCGAGACTTTATCCGAACCGACATTGTTTTAGAGACTTCTGTGTTTGCCCTGTCGATATATTACTTAAACGATCAATCTTATCGAACTTTTCGGATACGGCAATATAATGCATCGACCATACTTACAGTACAAGACAAAATGCTAACAATATATTATCAATGCCAAAATACAAGACTACCGAAAGACAAAACTCTTTGCCATGTGCACAGCATCAACTTTACAACCAACTACCGGCAACTGTCACCTCGGCAACGGAATAAAACAGTTCGAGAAATTACTTAACAGACACCCATGTAAACACACAAAGACAGACATGTACGGTCAACCATTGCCAGCCAAGTGAGTGGCTATTTATTGGATTAGTTTAAAATGAATAAGAGTAATGTTATTTTTGTAGTGGTTGGTTTGTTGTGGTGGTTTGTAGTATTGAGAGACAGATGTTTATGTTTGATTGTATAGCTTTCTAAATTAGGGAGAGAAGGTTTTGTGGTGATTAGCAACCTGTTAGATCCACTCTGTTATTAGCGGGTTCGTGCTGCCGCCTCGCTTCTTAAATCAATTAGACCGCCAGGCTCATTCATTATTTTCCTTCCGGCTTTCTAATCGTATCGTTATACTTCCAACTTTTCTAGTTAAAAACTTCCTTCATCATAGTTAACTTGGAAAGCTCGTATAGAAGCTTGATAAACAAACTATGTGAATTTAATTTTAAATTCTTACTTAGTCGGATCCTCTTCTATCTGGCGGTGTCCCAAGGTTTTCAAACCTCTTCTGTCTGTGGACAAGGTGCGGGCACGTTGTAGAGACATTTCTCTTTGAACCAGGCCTGGTGTGATGTTCTTCATCTAGGCTGTTTTCATTAACTGGACTAGAAGTTATCTACCATCAACTATTCCCAAACAGAGTAAAAAAAGTGCTACCAACCTATTCGAAAATGTAGGGAAATAACCTTTTTTTTGACATTTTTATGTTTAGGCTATGGAACATTAGTCAAAAACGTTACGTTACTTTTAGCTTAAAAACTCAGAAAAGTATAACAGGGAGTTAGAATGTTATAGGAGGTTTGTAATCCAGTTTCCATCTGTAGTGCCTTCCCCTACCGCGCTTCGTAGGGCCGAAGAAAGTCGAAAATATTTATACGTGTGACAGGGAGTTAGGAAAGTACAGGAGCTTGCCATTAACTCTCAGCCCTCTCGGCCTACCTAGTATGAAGGCATATTAACAATTCGTAGAAGGCGGGCCTGGCGCCTTTGAATTCAGTCGTTTGTAATCAAGCCGCGGCAGTGCCGGTGTGGAGATAAGAATAAAAATTATCTTCCATCTACTTTTATCAATAACTTGAATAAATTACCGATTATATTTCATTTTATGTCGGTAGTTTACGCAGAGCGAAAACATAAAAATGTCTCACTGACTTGCGGACTCGTGTGCAAGAAGTGTTTGTAATTTCTTTCTACTTATAAACCCCTCTTAGACACAAGAAGTGAAAGATATCCTCCAAGGTGCAATGTGGTTTTAGTATCACTCAACTTACAAACTACCTATATATACAAGCTATATTTCTTTATATTGTACGAGCCGTTAAGCCCGTGGCAACGGGCTTAATTTTATATTTAGAAAAAAAGTAAAATTATGTAAATGAATTTAGATAAGTTATTATATCAATTTGAAGACTAAAAATAAACTTATTTTTTTATTGAAATGAATGTGGTTGCCTTAGCTTAGCAATAACAAATAATTTCGAGGTGAGTCGTCGGGACACTACTCGATTATGATAATGATAAATCTCAATACCATCATAATAAATCTTAATCTTAATACAATCATAATAGCCTCGTAGTGACTTTGCACGTACCTCGACGAATAAGCAAAGTGAGTTTAGTTAACTCAATATTCTACTAATTGTTATTTCTTAAAAAATTGTTGGAATAACTGAAGTTTCATACACTATTCTTGCCTTCAGTTCTTGCTTAGGCCTCGTGTGCTATACGAGCGATGGCCGGCAGAGTGCCAGAGCGGTAGAGCGGTAAGCTGTTCTGGCTACGATAAGAGCGAAAATATTAAGCTGGGTGGTATTTTCCATTAGTTTCCTGCCATGCTTACTCGACAAGAGTTACTAATCAATTGAATAGTCTGAGCGGCGAGCGAAAATGATTGTCTGGACTGAGCGGTGAACGGTAAGCGGCTTGCGTCAACATTATTCGCTCGGACGATCGAGCTTGTCGTAGGCCTCCTCTACTTCCATCACATAAGCAGCACCGCTCTGCCGCCCACCGCTCGCGTCCAACCCGAGGCCTTATATAAGCCTAGTCCACACCAGTAGACCCGTTGCGCAACATGTCTATAGAGGGTCTATGAGACCGTCAAGTTGCGCCACGTATCTATAGACGTCTGCTGAGACCGTCTATTGTCTAGGTCTAGCGTCCACACTGTAGACATGTTGCGCAACAATGCGCACACTGTAGACATGCTGCGACATGTTGCAGCGTGTCTACCATTTCGAATGGAAAACCATAGACATGCGATATTTGGTCTAGTAACGAGACCGTAGACGCTGATTGTCTAGCCGATGTCTATAGACAAATCGCTAGACATGTCTCTGAGACCAAAATCGCGCAACATGTCTACTAGTGTGGACTAGGCTTTTAACACTTGCCATGTACACTCACCATCACTCTCGGTACTTAAAGCTGCTCACCTTCTCTGGTTTAGGACTGTTAAATTCTCAATAGTATTAAACTATTGTAAGGCTTTTTCCTTAACAACTATAATAACTATTTGGCTCAATTTATTTATAATTTTATTGTAAGTAATACGTTTAATTTTTATGAAAAGAAGCTAAGCAACTTGATCGGTTTGTAATTTATGAGAGAAGTAGGATTGGGATCTAGGAACCGGTTTCCTTTTAGGATGATGCTTTTCAGCGATAAAGTTTTATTAATGGTTTCGGTCGGGTTACCTCGTTTTACCACCCACTCCCACCCTTCATCAACTTTCCCACTGTTATAAATGTTTCCTAGTTCCGGCCAACAGCCAACTAATATTTGATAAGTCCTCTTTCCCCTTTTAGTTTTTTAAAGGGGACATTTTTATTTTATCTTTTGTTATTTTTGTGTTTTATAATAAAAAAGAAGGCAATTAAATTATAGGAGAGATTAGCAGGTGATCTTGGTACGCACCGTAGGCATGCATCAATTCTCTAAAGACTTGCTAGTTCCTTAAAGTGCATCATCCTAAACGGGACTTCAGCTATAGTCGCTGAACGGCGCAGAGGATTCCTCTGAGTTTGCATGTTACTGTTTACCTAGCTGAACGCCCCAGTAATTACAGCCGCCTGCTCCTTCACCAGTCACTATCGCAGTTGCTAGCTTTCCAAATATTAGATATAATCTAAATTTAATAAAAAAAATTTAGATAATATTGTAACATATAAATCAACATATATTAACGAATTAACTTATTAACATAGTTTTATTTAATTTTTCTTTTGCATTTGTTTTTTTATATTTCTATAGTATGCTATCTTCTTGACGTCTCCTTCACTTGAACTAAAGAAATCTGACAGTCAACCTAAAATATTCCCGTAACATTTCAGCAACTTGCATCAAATGATTTGAATGATTGCACGAAACAGCCCTCCTCTTTGTTGTCTTGAATGTGTAAGTTTTACTATTAACTGTAATAACATTGTATGTCGTTATTTTTACAAATAACTCTGTAGTTATTTCTAGTAAATAGCTCAGTTATTTGTAGTAAATTACACTGTTATTTGTAGTGAATAAAACTGTTGTTATTTTTAGTAAATAACACTGTAGTTATTTCTAGTAAATAACACTGTTGTTACTTCTAGTAAATAACAGTGTAGTTATTTCTAGTTAATTACAGTGTAGTTATTTCTAGTAAATAACACTGTAGTTATTTCTAGTAAATAACACTGTAGTTATTTCTAGTTAAAAGTCAATATTCTTATATCAGAAAGATTAATTTGCCACGGGTTCAATAACTCTATCCAAAATGACATACAAGAGAAAATGGTTAAAGAATCGTAATTTATTTTATCTCTCTTCTTCGTGACCTTTTATAGTTTTCTCTTTTAAACTAAGTTTGTTTGGATTTTTTCTAAGGAAGAATCAACTTTACCCAAGTATTATCACACTTGAAAAATAAGAAAAACGACTCTATCGAATCAAAAAAGTTGGGAAAATATCAGATATTTCTGTTAAAGTAAGTTCTTAGAAAAAGACTTTGCCGAAAAATTTCGGTTCACCGAACAAAATTTATCCGTCGTCATAAAAGAATAGACTAGTCGAAAATATTTTCAACAAATAAAATAAGTTTATTTAAAAAGAAGTCTTACTCGAAACATTTATATATTTCTTTCTCCCTTTCAATTACGTTTTACGTTATAGAATTTTTGCTTTTCATTTCGCTTAAGGTCACGCCAATACCGGTTTGGAATTTTTCATGAAAAAATATTCCTTAGCGATGTTATAAGGTGGTGTTATTTTCCTTGCTTGGCCACTTCTTGTCTGTCTTTTCATAAATGTTTAAAAGGGGCATCTTCTCGAAATAACACTCTTGGCCTTTTCGATTAAGGGTTGGAGTCTGGCAAAGCCCCCCCCCCCCCCCTCCACCAGGACGGCTTTATTGCACTCGGTCTTTCCGCCTCTCTAGCTACATAGGCTGACTTCCCTTTTTTTTAAGTTTATTTTCCCATTTGTTTTTCTATTTTATCAAATTTGAAAAAAAAATGTAATTTAGAAAATATCTGACTTTGAAATATCTTACTTTTGGTTGCTGCTTTTTTTCTATTGTAAAATGTCTATTTCAGTGGTCTTTTCTTTATTCATATTTTATAAATTGTTTATATCGCATTTTTATTATATTGGATTCTACAGGGAGAAAGATAATTAAAATACACGACGAAATGGAATCGGAATCGTTTATTGTTTTATCCTCCGGCTACATCTAGTATCGAGTTCGATAAATGCTAATTATTAGCCATATTATTTCTACCTTATCTAATTATTAGCTATATTAGTTCTACCTTATCTAATTATTAGCCATATTATTTCCACCTTATCTAATTATTAGACATATTATTTCTGACATATATAATTATTAGCCATATTATTTCTAACATATCTAGTCAGCTCGGCCATCACTGAATCATGAGTGGAACGAGACGGGGTTCGATTCCTCGCCGTGACACTCTGATTTATATGGCTCACTATTGATCACACCATACTCGCTTCGGCGGTACTATGTACAGAGGTATGATGTGTGAAGTGGCTGGAACTCTCTACCGCGGGGTGTAAAAAGGGCCTAAGTGATGGCCTAATTGCAAGGTTAGTACAAGTGGTTCGTCCCACCCGTTCTAGTAGAAAGTACTAGACTACTACTACTACTACTAACATATCTAATTATTAGCCATATTATTTCTATCTTATCTAATTATTAGCCATATTAGTTCTACCTTATCTAATTATTAGCCATATTATTTCTACCATATCTAATTATTAGCCGTAATATTTCTACCATATCTAGTTTCACTAATAATATATGAATAATATTACTAAACTATAAAACGATACTAGCTGGATTAACGTGATTTTCTTCGGAGGGTGTCACTTTTAATCTATTTTTATTTAATAAGTCAATAAAGTACTGTCAAAAAACAGCAAAGTTATTTTACTAAGTGAGGATATCTAGACAGCACTGAGATTCCTAAATCAGTCCCCTCTTATTTTTATACTCCCCTCAACTTGGATATAATTTGACAGTCGTTAATTCCGAGTACTTAAAACACAGTTTCAAAAGTTAACTTTCCGGAAAAATCCGAGGTTTTTGAAGCTAATTTCCAAATATCAAGGTTCAAGAGCTATAGGCTTTTTATATATATATAAATATATATATTTATAAATATTTATATATATATATATATATATATATATATATATATATATATATATATATATATATATATCAATTACTAATAGTAGTAGTAGCAGTAGTAGTCTAGTACTTCCTACTAGAACGGGTAGGACGAACCACTTGTTCGAACCTTGCAATTAGGCCATCACTTAGGCCCTTTTTACGCCCCGTGGTGGAGAGTTCCAGCTACTTCACACATCATACATTTGTACATTGTACCGCCGAAGCGAGTATGGTGTGGTCATTAGTAAGCTATATAAGCGTGCGTCAAAGCGTGGGGGAAGAGTCCCCATAAAGGGTGTCCCTCGCCCTGCTCCGTCCTCGAACCATAGATACAAATTACATCGTCATGACACGGATCGGACCCACATCAAAGAGTGGGGGAAGAGTCCCCATAAAGGGTGTCCCTCGCCCTGCACCGTCCGCGAATCATTGATGCAATTCAGAGTATCATGGCACGGGATCGAACCCACGACCTCGAGTTGCCTCGACACTTATTGATAGCTGAGCGAGCGCCCTAACACGCTCGGCTACCCTGGCTCCCTATCAATTACTAACTAATAAATTTATTAAATAAGACATTTTATAATTTAAATTCAATATTACTATTTCCGAGGTTGTCGGATCCTGCTGATTTCTAAGAGTAAAGTCATAAAAGAACAACTTTACTTTTTTGTCATATAAATAAATGTATTTGTTATTAATAATATGAGTCTGAAACTCCTTTTCATAATCCTCTACATAACAAGTTAATAATAATAGTAAATATATATATATATATATATATATATATATATATATATATATATATATATATATATATATATATATATATATATCGACGCTTGTTGAACAATATCTCTTATTTGTAAAAAAATTGAAATTTTAAAGGAGAGCCAAAAGAAAGTTTCAATGTTGATGATAATTTCCTATTGGTGGTATTAGAAATATATTTTTTTAATTATTGTTTAGCTATATTTATCACAATAGAAATTTTACTATTTAAAAGAGGAGACATTGTTTGATTAGAATTATCCAGAACCTCATTTTTGATAAAAGTGACACATAGGAGGCCTTTCCCCACGAACGACGATATGTTTATGTATGTGTGTGGGTTGGTGAGTGTAAATAATAAAAGTACTGTATAATCTTAAAAAGTCAAGTAAATGTTGTGTGGCGGCTTTTTATTCTTAAAGAGCTTCTATAACATGTGGGGAAGGAGTATGGAAAGCGGGAGAAAAGGAATTTTCTTACATGGTGTGATAAAGCTACTGTACTCGCCCTCTTATTTCCATTTTGTTCTCTCTCCATCATTCCAAGGGAGAAGTCTTGCCTCAGAATTTTATAATATTTAAATTATCCAGCGTTGCAGAAAAGCTTTTTATTTAATATACAAATGCGATCTTACGATTTTCAAATATAGAAAATGAAAATAAGATTTTATTAATTAAATCGGAAAAGGTTTAGATGAAAGGTGCCTTTACAGTTGTTGACAAATATTAATTTAAAAAATGTCGTTTTACAGGATATGTTTTAGAAAGAGTGGGAGTATAAATATGACGGCGAGGCCGAAGTCGAGAGTGGATTGGAAAAGCGGGTAGGAGTGTCTGTTGTCTTACTAGCGTATCCGAGGGGGTATCATAACTCAGGCAGCCGATGGCGTCCGGTCCGGGGGCCTTGTTTTATCTAGACATGTGTATTCATCGAACCTGGCCCCGCCATGTGTGTTTGTTATACGTACCGCCCGTATAATCCCGTCTCATTTGAATATTTCTCCCTATTCCTCCCCTAATTGAATTTATTCGCTTGGGGCTCGCGAAGGAAAATGCGACCGCCGTGTCGGTGAACTACACGGCTTCCCGACGAGTCCTGTAGTTTCTACCTATAATACGTCAAATTCAATTTCGGGCTACGACATCTGCCGGAAGGTGGAATTTCGGAGGTTTCGTACGGCTCGGTTGTTTATGCATCGGAATCCGTGTTATTTAATGTAGACTCGTTGCGAAGTTTGGAACGACGACCTGCTCCTCCCGCGGAGTTACACTGGGTTCACAGCTAGCGCATCTCCGCGCTCAGGGGGCTGTATAGATAACAATATATTCATCAAGCCGTGGAGGTTCAAGTTAGGTTATAAGCAAAGCTGATACTTTTGTTTATCTACTGTTTTAAAGCGATAATATTCGCAGTTATAAGATTTCTAGTGATTTAACTATACAATTTTTAAACAGTTCAATTTACGTTGTAGTCCATGATTATTCTTTCATAAAATTCTATGCATCAACGTCATTTCAATACAAGTAAATGCATTGATAGTATTGTTATGATCTTTCATTGATTTCTTTGATTCTTTTAATTGATTTTCTTTATTTGTGTCTTAAAGCCCCGTTTCCATTCTAACAAGTTGCAGGCACATGTTCCGCAACATGTGCCCGGCACATGTTGCGGGACAAGGGCAATTGGAAACAGTTCCGCAACAGTTCAGTAACACAACACTGAAAATACCTCAACCACAAACAAGAGAGCACGTGTAGGTAGGGAGCAAGGTTTAGTTATGGTTTGGGCAGCGAGTATAGACTGCACCGCGCGTGCGTCCTTCCCCGGGATATGTTGCAAAGTGTTTCCATTGCCCGTGGCACAAGTTGTGTCCCACAGTCGCTTGGCACATTTTTGTCCCCGGTACATGTCCCGCAACATGTTGCAGACTGTTTCCATTTCAACAAAATCCTGGAACTTGTGCCTGCAACATGTTGCGGGACAAATTTTTTGTAATGGAAACGGGGCTTAAGGCACTAACTTTTTTCTTTTAATTCAAAAGTTGAATAGTATAATTCAAACCAAGTTAAAAAGACAAAACTATAATAAGAAAACAATTTTACTATCATTTTGATTGTTTATAAAGAATAAATTAAGTTAGTAAACAAAAATAGTTGCGGTGATATGACGACCTTTAGAGAGGTACCTATAATATAAGTATAATTGTCAGGAAAAAATCAGTAACTGGAGCTAGAGCGTATCTTAGGTACGCAGAATGGCAATAAGAGGTTACCGCTTAACGCTAAGGTTACGCAGATAGCCTTAAAGTAAAGGCTAAAACCAAGGTGATGGTTAATTGAAGCAAGGTTCAAGCATTAGTGGGTAAGCATTGTTTTAGTTATAGTGCCGTTAAATTACCAGTTGACTGATAAAGAATAAAGTGGTCATCATCTTGAATATTTGATTGTCTAATCGAGTTTAATGATCATAGACGTGTAATTAAATGGCTCTGTCGTAAATATAACAGATTTATTGTAATATAATGCTACGGGCAACCAATATAACTAGGGATTTGAGACACGTTGGTCACCATGCTTAATGATGATATATATCTGAGAGTGTGGGCTAATATAGTACCTGTACTTACTGGAATTTTTCATACCAATAAAGTAGATTGGGAGAAGGTTGGATATTGCATTAAAAATTAGGATTTAGCTACAAAAACTATATTAAAGCCAAACTTAAATCAAGACTAATTCCAAATCAAGACTGAATTCCTTTAACTTAAGGAATCCGAGTTTTGGCAAAAATGTAATTTAAACAATAATGATCAAACAAATGACAAAGAATTTGAAAATTAGGAAATGTTTATGATACCAGAAAAAGAAATAGTGTTATTGCCTTTATTTGGCTTGAGCTTGGAAACGTTTTTCTTTTGGTCACATTTAACACGAATTACAGCTCTCTGTCAAAGGGCTTGATGATAGGATCAAACGCAAACCTGTTGAAGAGGGGGCTTGGTCCACTAGACTACGAATTAGCTAAACGTCGTTGGGATAAATTCATTCAGGGGAAATGTTTAGATAAGTCAAAAAATTCAAATTATCCACTAGATTTATTTAGAGATAGTAAGGATATTGTGAGCTGTGGAAGTTGATAAATTAACATAAAACCATCAATATGTGAGATGAATCCAAAACTACTCCCAATAAAGAATCACTACACAAATTTAGTAATATGGCATTTTCATCAATTATGTTTTATCACGCTGAAGTAATACATACACTAGGAAGAATTCGTTAGGAATATACTATTCTAAATGGAAGATAAGACCGCATTAATTTCGTATGACGCCACCCAATTTAAGGCGGTAAAATCAGTAATGACACAGGGCAAAACAATAAATGGAAGCTTATTCTAGAACTGAGCCCATGGATGGGTGGTTTCTACGAAAGACTGATTTCATCAATTAAAACCAGTCTCAAGAAAGCAACAGGGTGCGATTCGTTGTCAGAAAAAGAATTAATAATGGTACTGGCAGAGGTTGATAGTGGGATAAACACAAGGCCACTTACCTATGTAACTAGCTGTGAAACAGAAGTACCCATAACTCTCGTGCATTTAATAAGTAATGGTTATAAAGAGGACATCGCCGTGTGGGAATTAGACAATGGACTCTTACAAACATTCTACTCAAGCGTAAGTTCTAGATTTATTGTTTGGAAATCAAAATTTATTAGAGAGTTTCTGGAAAGTTTGGACGGACATTTATCTTCCTAGTTCAAGTGAACGGCATCGGTACCGAATCAAACAAAGTAGGGTTTTAGCTGGGAAACCAAGGGTTGGGGATATAGTCCAGGTAAAAGGAAATCCCCCCCCCCCCCCACTAAGATGAAAGCTAGCAAAAATTCCAAGCAGAGACGAAAGTTTTAGGTCCGCGCGAATGCTGTTAGCCTTTGGTAGCGTATTAGTTCTCTCCATTTGCAACTTATAGCCATTAGAGCTGCAAGCTATATATACATGGGAGAAACTATACAAGGTTTAGAGAGCAGGATGAAGCAACACACTTACGGTATACAAGCAAACAAATGTAAAAACAGCCGTCATATTCATACCGTAAATCAAAATCACCAAATTAATAAAAATAGTATAAAAATACTAGATATGGAAAGAAACGATTCGAAAAGGAATTATCTTGAAGCCTCATATATAGCCATGACCGAAAACTAGATAAACTATAAAAATGACACAAAAGACATTAAGAAATATTACGGTGTCCCCCTAAGAAAAAAAAAGATATAGCCACAAAGGAAAATGCCTTCCTGATGTCATCCTTAAAATTATTCAATTTATAAAACAACATATAAAAATACAATAATGTAATTTAATACGAATCAAAACTACCGCTTAATAATCCACTTTTTCATGGTAACACAAAAAATCACAGGGAAGTACTTTTTAAGGATTCGTAGGTCATTAAGCACATACGTTGTCTTATTATGATTTTATTTTTTTATTTTTCTACCTCACCCTATATGAAAATATAAAAAAATAAATAAAATACATTTTGATGGACGGCCCCAAGAAACAAAACATGTTCTGGCTATTATATCTTAAGTATAACAAGCATAAACTCTGGGGCTCTAAGATATTCCTATTATTTTCTTCAGAACTAAAATTCACTCAATTATCAGACTACGTTCAAAATAATATGAAAAATATACACTTGCCCCCACTCTTTACAACTTTTCAAAATAAAATAAAATTAATCAATTTTCTCTAAATCGCATCCGCGACATAACCGGACGGAAAAGTCACAAGGTAGACTAGGGTAAGGACAACGCGAAATAGAAGTTACAATATACAAACATTAACATTAACAAATTAACAAGAATATAAAATATTAATCCCGGCGAGGCTAGGAGTGCCGCCTAAGCCTTTTTTCGCCTGTTGGGCTTCTCTGCCAGACAGCGTAGCAGCTGGATCAGATTTAATTGCGTCCGCCGTATACTTTGTTACAATCTATATTGTAAATTAAATTAATTTTTTTTTTAATATTTCCGTTTTTTATTTTAAGTTGTTATGAAAGATGAATATGTAGATAAAATATTGTATGCAACTATGCAGTAAAGGAAACATTCCTGACTCGTTTAAAGATTACCTGCTTCGGTTACACCTTAGCAATGTTAATTACCTGCTTCGGTTACACCTTAGCAATGTTAATTACCTGCTTCGGTTACACCTTAGCAATGTTAATTACCTGCTTCGGTTACACCTTAGCAATGTTAATTACCTGCTTCGGTTACACCTTAGCAATGTTAATTACCTGCTTCGGTTACACCTTAGCAATGTTAATTACCTGCTTCGGTTACACCTTAGCAATGTTAATTACCTGCTTCGGTTACACCTTAGCAGGTAATTAACATTTTCCTGTTGTTTAGCCTATAATTAAAATCTAATTAAAACTTATAGTTAAGTGGATTTAGTGTTGTAGTATAACGTCTCCTCGAAGTTTGGTGGTGAAAGGGAAGAGCCGGTTTTAACGTGTGGATTTAGTGTTGTGGTTTAACGTCTCCTCCAAGTTTGGTGGTGATAGGGAAGAGCCGGTTTAACGTGTGGATTTAGTGTTGTGGTTTAACGTTTCCTCCAAGTTTGGTGGTGAAAGGGAAGAGCCGGTTTTAACGTGTAGATTTAGTGTTGTGGTTCAACGTCTCCTCCAAGTTTGGTGGTGAAAGGGAAGAGCCGGTTTTAACGTGTGGATTTAGTGTTGTGGTTTAACGTCTCCTCCAAGGATAGGCACGTAGATAATTCCTGAGGGAGTCTCGGCAGAAAGGGTTGCACCTCCCGTATCCTCTTCTGGAGACGGCTGACAAGCACGACAACACTCCTCCACTCCGCAACCAGCATATAATTAAATTAAAATGAAGCTTCTTCGATACGGAAAACCGACGAGAATTAACTTCCACCGTCCTAGATCCATAAATTAACAGGGACGTGCATTTTTAACGGCATTAAGAAGTAGGGGTACCCGAAATTTATGTTAATTTTAGAAACCATAACCGCCGATCACATTGCGTTTTACGATAATAACTCTCTAAGTTTTGTTTTCTCTTGATATTTGGAAACGCCGGCGTGGCGTTGCCTTTCCTGAAACCGATCTTTTGTCTTTAATATATTACTGGGACTTAAAAAGAACCGGTATATATTTATTATTTCAATATTTTTATTGTAAAGAATATGCGAACCCACGATATCAGCCTTGTGGTTAAGTGAAGCTAATTATTCTACGTCGAATACCATAAGTGGTTTATCTTGGGATTAATTCATCCTATGATATTATGTTTGCTTTTGAGCTATTGTACATTTTCAATCCTTGGCCATGATTAATATCCTCTTGTGCTCTGCATGGCATACTGCCAATATGCCTTTGTTCCAACAAACTTACTTGGTCTACTATTTAATTTTTTATCAGTTTTCCTTACGACTGTTAGGTAATTCATAGAAATTTTGATTTAGATAGTTCTCCCCAAAAATTAGTTTAATGACGACGTAATAAGGTTAGAGGAAACTAAATCTTACAAGACATGGTTTTTATATCTCGATCTACAGGTTTGACGTATTAAGTTGTGGAATGATTAAAAGATTCCTCTCTTGAATATATTTTCGACTGCTAAAACATCTTTCCAGTTCAAGCTAGAAATATAGCAACAAATAAAGATTTTACTGACATACTTTTACCGCTCATTCTTTATTAGGGTGAGGTTGTCTATTCCACCTGTCACCTTACAACAAGGTGCAATAAACATTTAACCTTATTCAAATTTAAAGAGTTCCTATTTGTTTTCCAATAATTTTCCTGAAATATAACTGTGGGTAAGAAAACTGTCAAGATAATATTGATTTCTAAGAATTGACCGTGTCTAAAGTCCTTTCAAAAGTTTCTATCCTACCGTCTTATCTGCCTTACTAATGTAATACTAAAATCAGGTTTCTTGAATAAAACAAAAATTAAATAAAAAATCAAAGTCTACTATTTGTAATATTCAATTATCAAAGAATTGTTGCAGACATATAACGAGAAAAATAACAACTGCAAATAGGCCGTCTATTTTCATTTTCTTTAAATTACTTTGGGTTTATTCCGCATACTAAATTTCATAACCAGACTAAATATTTCTGATACTTGTATTAAAAATGACATTTGCTATGTAAAGCAAGCAGAATAATATTGCTTTGATATTAGAATGAAATTAATTTTACATTGTAAGAGAAGCTTTATTGTCAAGACATGGGCTAAACTGATTATGAGGGTAGTCCATCGCCGTATCCCCCCCCCCCCCCCCCCCTGTATTGAAGTTAATCTGTTTAAGTGTAAAGTTGGAGAAGCCCAGTCTGCAGGCTGTGTGAGAAACAGGGTGAAACCACCTGAGCTGTCAAATCTTTGGCTTAGCCATTCTGCCTACTGAACAACTAAGGCTACTTACCTTTAGTAAAGTACTCGGTTTCTCGGGGTCTGCCAGCCTGCTTAGTGCTTTAAGAAGACTTTTACTAAACCTGATTTGCACCTTATGCAAGCAAGGTCTTACTGCTTATGTAAATAAATAGAGGATGGAGTCACACGATGCTTACTGTATGAATTAAGTATAACTGATAGATGGGCCCACCTACGACCTACGTGGTCTGTCTATGTCCTCGGGTTGTTTAGATCCCGAGTCTTCGGGCTCGTTTTGTGTATTGGAACCAAAAACAAAAACCGTAGATGATTATGAGTTGGGTTCTGAACCCGATAAGAGTAACCGACAGTTCCCGTACATTTTTGAAGAAATACTTTGTTTTATCTGACCTAGGTTAAATTACGTCGAGGATATTATATTTCTACGTATTTTATATAATTTAAAGTTATCATGGGTAAATCTAGGGTTTTATAAGGGTGAATTTGGGGCGGGGTAATGAGGTATATATTGATGAGAGGCTCTGCTCGTGCTTGTTATTCGTCCGTCCCAAGGGCTACCCTGGACCTGTCCCTTCTCTATTGTTAGTTGAAATTCACTCCCCGATCACAAATTCCTAAGCTTGCCCTACAACAAGCACGCATAACCTACATTTCATACTAGAGATCCCTGGAATTTCATCATTATACCTGTTATTGTATAGTGGAATTATTTTGATAAACAATATAAAAGACTGCGCTATTTTCAGGGATCCGTTTTTGCGAGATTAGGAACTATTGTCGTTAGTCTCTCTTTAAGTGCTTAAAAAGCTGGAAAAAACATACATACATTTATAAAAACGTGTGACGGACAAGAAATGTGTCGTGTGGGGTGATTGGAGATGTGATGTGTTGTATTTAATTTATTTCCGAAATTTTGTTAACATACATTTCAGATTATTGTCAAAGCTCATCAAACAAATGCTAAATTGTGACCGGTTTAGCCTAGTGCGTTCTATTGCTTAATTGTGACCGGTTTGGACTAGTGCATTCTATTGCTTAATTGTGACCAGTTTGGACTAGTGCATTCTATTGCTTAATTGTGATCAGTTTGGACTAGTGCATTCTATTGCTTAATTGTGACCGGTTTGGACTAGTGCATTCTATTGCTTAATTGTGACCGGTTTGGACTAGTACATTCTATTGCTTAATTGTGACCGGTTTGGACTAGTGCATTCTATTTTGATTGACCCAGTCAGCATCAAAAGCTATAAACGGACCACTTTATTGGTCATCTTCATTAAAGTTCCCGCTATCTAGTTTTACGGGCGACTTTTGCCTATTTTTCGAAACAGTATTTTCTACTCTTTGTTTTGGACTAGGCTGTCACTTAAATAAAGGTTAACTTATAACAACTTTATATATATATATATATATATATATATATATATATATATATATATATATATATATATATATATATATATATATATATATATGGGTACAAGAAGAAAGCCGTTAATATACAACGGCAGAAATTGGTAATAGAAGGCTTAAATAATACCGTAGATGTATCCAGTAACTCTATTATTTGATGATATATATTTCAAATAGGTGAAATTAGATTTTCTTTGGTGAAATTTTTAGATCTTGATTTTTCGTTTCAGTCCTTTGGTCCCTTTGTCACAATTTAGATCTATATTACGATAATCCTCCATATGAATTGTTGGTTTTTGACTGGATATAGAGAAACGAATAGTTTGTGGACGCCCGGAGCCCTAGATAGTACTTCCTTGAGTGAGGTGTAGAAGACAAACGACAATATGGTCGGGTCAGAACCCTTCAACACGGTGACATATTATTCCGCGGCACAATTCATTCAAAGCTCCAGTGAAGACGGTTATTCGGACCCAAACCTATTCGGACCTTGGTGAAATATTATCAACCGACAAATTTAGTGTCATCTGACTCGTTTATCTTGCCAAATTTAAAGTATGTATATATATATATATATATATATATATATATATATATATATATATATATATATATATATAAATTAATTCTCTACCGTAAATATAAACAAAAACTAACTAATCTCAGGTTTCAGCCACAAAAACGATTGAGTCGTTATTTTTATGTTTTAGGGTCCCTGAAGAAGGTTTTAAGTAAAAAACCGAAACGTCGGGATTTAACATTGTGACGATTTTTATAACCGAAACTTGAGATAGCAAAAGGTAATAGTAATATAAACTTACGTTTGTTGTATTTATTTTTTTCCTAGGTTCAGCGTAGTACTACTGTTTAGCGAATAGTGATATAATAATTATGTTAATGTTACGTGTAACTTGGCGCAGCCGTCTCACGCCTATAGTTAGTTATTTTATTATCGTATTTTTTGTAACTTGGTTCTTTTTTCATTATAGTTTCTCTCGTATGTATTTTATCTTATTTTATCCCTGGGTATTACATATTTTTGTATTATAGTTTTTTTTCTATTCTCAATCGAATAGAAAAAAAATAATGAAAAAAGTTTTTCTGCCCGGTTATTTATCGTCGTAGTTTTCTGCGGGGCTGATTTTTTTTCTCAGTAGGGTTTCAGGTTCGTATCGGATACTTGTGTTAAAGCTTCCGTCCGTCGTTACGCACCTGGTTTTTCATTCTGCAAGCCGTTTGTTGTTTTATATTTCTCTGCCGGTGGCAGGCTAAACTAGGAAGCAGGAGGGTTCCAACTTCGCTCTATCGATCATCTGCTCCAAGTTGGATCGTTTGCATAATCTACACATTTATGTCGGATGTCGAAGCCACCTCATCTGTATAAAACTCCCCCCCCCCCGTCCTAAAACTCGACTAGGGATATTTTTGCTCGATTGATCCGTGGACTGACTCGATTTCGTAATAAATTGATTTGTCGAGGTCACACCCTTATCCGTTTGACTCAACTTCTTCTTCGGAGAGTTAAACTTTTCTCGATCCGGTGATTTCGGTTTCTAGGAGTAATGTTTCCAATAAACGATTTATAATCGCTTCTTTCATGGAGTAATAAAATTATACTTTTATCTACGATTGATACGAAATATAAACATTACATCTCTGTTTAGATGCGTAGAAAGTGATTATTTACGTACTTGTATTCATTGCGCATGCGCGTCTCATAGTTCTGAAGAATTCCTCTTCTTTACCGCGCTAGCGTGGTAAAGAAGAGGAATTCTTCAGCTTTACGCACGATTAGCGAGTTTATTTACATTTAACAAAACTAATTTGCTGTTCTTTTATTACATAAACTGTTTATACCGAGTTTTTAGTGAAAAACAATGAATCAAGTGACTTTGACGAAAATGTGGAGAATAATACTCCTCCAGAAATAAATAATTCGGCAAAAAATACAACTCAAGAATTAATGCCATCTTTATCAAGAGAGAGATACGAACTTACATACAGCAAGTTTATTTTTTTCTGTATTTATTATTTAAATCTAACAATCGTAGATAAAGTTCGGTACGCAACTCGTGCGAAAACGGCATTTTTGCATTGCTCGTGTGGTTTTACTAGCCTCGCTGTCGCTCGGGTGCAAACTCCACACTCGCATGCAAAATGCTACTTTCCTCACTCGACGCGTAATGTACTATTACCGCAACTGGATTAGCCTTAAGTACTAACCCAGTTTTTCGGAATGAAGTTGTTTACATTGCTTTTAACCAACTCAATCGCAGTTTTATTTATTCATCTATAATATTTCATTAAAATGCAGTATTTTTTTAAGAAAGGCCGTAATTCCTATTTAACGACTAATAGGATTGGAAATTTATTTTTATTAAAGATTTATTTTGTGATCATCCATCATTTTTCACAAACAACACAAGATTTATCTTGTGTTGTAAGATTGCTAAGTTTTCCAAGAGTTTCAAGCAAAAAAAAAAAAAAAAAAAAAAAAAAAAAAAAAAAAAAAACCAACAACGAGAATAATAATAATAATAAACGAGTTCAGTTTGAGTTTTAATAATTAGATCAAAAGGTACAGCCTAAAAAATTGCTGGAGGGTAGATTAAAACTGCCAATTATGAATTACATCGCATTCATTGTTGAACCGCAATCTAAATCATTGATTAATTTAATTAATTCAACTTTTATTAGGACTTCATGTCCACCGCAGTTCATTTCCACATCAGTTTTCACTTGTAATTAAATAATTGGTGAAAATGAAGTCCTAATACAAGTGTAATTAATTAAATTAATCAATGATTTAGATTGCGGTTCAACAATGAATGCGATGTAATTCATAATTGGCAGTTTTAGTCGATTTAATTTACATTCGATCACTTAGTTAGGCTTTATCTTTGATCTAATTTTTAAAACTCAAACTGAATAAGTTTTTTTTGTTATTTTTTATTATTTCAAACTCTTGGAAAATGTAGCAAACTTTTTTTTTATCAAAATTTAACGTGTATTTTTTTAACCGATAATGAATTGTATACATTAAATTAATATTATATAAAACATTTATTTCTAAAAGAGTATACCTACGCATCCGTGAGTTTTCTTTTGTTAAATAAAAATAAATTATAGTTGGCCTATTCGGATTCCAAATTTAATTCAGCCATACAATAAAAACCGAATGTGGGGTTCATTGGGCAGAATAATGCTACTGAAAAAAGGAACTGTTTGTATTATTAATAAAAGTTTTGTTTGGATGAGTAGATATTAGCAGAGATGTGGCTATTTTTGGACATTTATAATAATATGTACGCTTGAATAAATGTATATACACGTGTATAGACTGTGTTAAAGTTAGACGGACGCGACTCCTTGAAACAATGTTATACTGCGATCAGTCACTGTCAAGCCCAAGGCAAAGTTCCATCTAAGTGACTCGGCTGGGTACAGCCATAATCTCCTCTCAGAGAGGTATTTTTAACAGGCTGTCGTTAGGAAAGGGAAGGAATCCATGACGTATGCATCCTTTTAGGAAAAACCCGTAGAGAACAGTTTCTTTTCACTGTTTCGGCGGCTAACAAATAAAATCAATAAAATATTTCCTCATTTACGGCCTGCATTTTTCTTTATCTTGCATAAGGCTCCCTTTTTTTCGCATCTACGATTTTTTCTATTGGTTTAATTATTGGAAGGTCTATATTTGTAAGTATGGACAGAGAAGTCGCATTCATTGAGAAGTATCAGATTGCTTTGGCATAAAGATGAATAACTAGTTGGCCTCGAATCAGGATCTAATGCCGTTTTTATATTAGAGCTGCCGTCCAAAACCGCTCGGAACTATACCTCAGCACTACTTTCCAGAACTACGTTATTCCTTCTCCTTGGAGTAACACATACCAAGATCGTACTCTTCAAGCCTCGATTCCGTCACAGTCGTCACATCACTTCTCGGGAAAGATTTTACTGTGGTTGCTAAATTTACTACATTAATTTTACCAACGGGTAAATAATCATAAAGGTCAACGCAAATATCCTTACACAGATAAGAAACTAAGTTACACTTACCCACTACACGAAGGGAACAATGAAATAGTTTCACAATCCAGAAGTTGACAAACTAAACAAACAATACCACCATACGTGCGTTAAAAGTAGTAAATAAGACGATCTTCTCCAAGCGTAAACAACTACTGGTCGTGCAACTGACATCTAGATGTCCGCGTGTTGACGGGGCCAGGTTAGACATGTTTTGTTTACATCTGACAATGTCATAATTCACGCATCAAATAAACCTTCCTCCACCGCTCTACACCTACATATCTAATTAACATCAGGTTTTATTACTAATAAAATAACGGCTTTTTAACGGCGATTACTATAACTTAAATTAAATATGAGGATCGTTGATAATTTAAAATTAATGATCTACAATCACAAAAAAATAAAAGTAAATCATCAAATAAATTTGATGGTAACAAATTGTTATGTTTAATTGATGTAACGGCATCTAAAATTATTTTTACAAAAAAAATCAGCAACAAAACTCTAAAACGAGTTTATTTTGTAAGTAAAAATCCATTGAGGGCTTTTAATACTCGTTGACAGAAACGGATGCTATGAATTCCCAAGAAAGTTACCAGTTATAATAGAAAGCCAGTCTTGATATGGGAGGAATTCACTTACGTCTTAGCTGCTCGCTACAGCATATAATGTAATTTTCTTCGTATAAACTGGTAGCACGTTTATCGAAAAACCAATTCCGAGAGACTTTTTTAACTCGAGGTGTGAAACGGATGTTTTTTAACTTTTGTCAACGCGATTCTTGGAAAACCCCAAGATATTGTTGAAGCCGGGGGATTATAGGGAAACTTTTCGGTGACAAAGTAGGGCCCCTCCGCGTCTTCAGATCTGCCGCCTCACAACGAGATGAAAATAAAAAATAAAACCCGACAGACACGAGGTGAGAAGTTTGTTACACCTTCGCTTCGCAAAGTTTCCTATATAAAAGTCCATTAGCGTGTATAAAACATGTTTTTAACAGGTTCTATGTATGTTTATAAATCTTCTTTACCTGTAAGACAAGTCGAGACCGAGAAATTCCCTCTTATTATTAGCTGCTAAAATACCTGTATTTCATATATGTATTTTTTTTAAAAATATTTCTCGTTTTTTTTACTCTCTTAAGGGAGCCAGCGTGGACGAAGTGCTTTAGGCGCTCGCCCTGTTTCAATGAGTCGAGGCGACTCGAGGTCGTGGGTTCGATCCCGTGCCATAATACTCTGAATTGCATCTATGAATCGCGGACGGAGCAGGGCGAGGGACACCCCCTGAGGGGTTCTCCTCTCCCACACTTTGATGTTGGTTCGATCCGTGTCATGAGATGTGATTTGTATCTATGGTTTGAGGACGTGCAGGGCGAGAGACACCCCCTGAGGAGTTCTCTTCCCCCTCGCTTTAATGGGGGTTCGATCCGTGGGGGTGTCTCTCACCCTGCTCCGTCCTCGAACCATAGATACAAATCACATCTCATGACACGGATCGAACCCCCATCAAAGCGAGGGGGAAGAGAACTCCTTTCCCCCTCGCTTTGATGGGGGTTCGATCCGTGTCATGAGATGTGATTTGTATCTATGGTTCGAGGACGGAGCAGGGCGAGAGACACCCCCTGAGGGGTTCTCTTCCCCCACACTTTAACGCACGCTTACATAGCTTACTAATGACCACACCATACCCGCTTCGGCGGTACAATGTACAGGTATGATGTGGGAAGTGGCTGCAACTCTCCACCACGGGGTCAGTAAAATGGGCCCAGTGTGGCCTGATTACTAGGTTCGAACAAGTAGTTCGTCCTTTCCGTCTAACCACTACTACTACTAGTTTTGTCTTCAACCGAGTGACGGATGATTCCAGAACTATGACAGTTTTTGGCGACTAAGAATAGCCGAATATATATCATTCCAAGATTCTCCAAATATGTCATTAAAAAATCTACGAATAATATTTAATTTGATTTTTAACGTATATTTCTATCTTTATTATTGCTTAAGTTCGACTTAAGATTCCTGAACAACGGGTCCCCCCTTTTTCTTTCCTGCAAAGTAAGTGTTAAATAAAATTTTCTGCTTAGGTGTACCTCAATTAAGGGGGCTAGGATGGCCTCTTAACCCTAAAAATGATGGCTTAAGTCTAAACTGTTATTTTTTTTCAGTTGTTTAGTTAATAAAAACGTCACCTTTGTAGGGAATTAATTCTAAATAACATATGGACTACGATTTAGGCTCAAGATGTGAAATGAAAGTAAAAATGAGTCTCTATCTTCGAATGCGTATTGCAGTGAAGCACAAAAACTTAATTATTCAATTTCTCTTGCCGCTCTGCTAATTGGTTTTCTCGGAAACTCGTTAATTTGAATATGACGCATGCGGAGAAGCTATTTCCCGTTGCCGGCGTAACGTCCCGCCAATACGATTAAAAAGTTCGTCTCGTTTTTTGTCATATGCTTACATGTACGACGTTAAATTGGTTTTTTTCAGTTAGAGGCAGAACATTATTATCTTAGTGAAAGCGACATTTTGTCATAACAGCTTTGAGACAGGCTGAGATGGAATTACAATTTCAAATGTTCCTACGAGAGGGGTAATTGTTTTTATTTTGCGTGTTTTGTCGAAGGCGGCAGTTAATAACATAATTTCACAATTCTAGCAGAACGATTAAATAACGATTCTTGATATTCTGGGTGTTTTTTATTTGATGCTGTTATTTAGCTAGCGAGTTGTTTTAGTTTCTCTACTTTTATTTAAATATCTTATCTGTGACTTTAGGGCCCAAGGGATCTCCGGTCCGTTGACTTAATACCACTCTTTCTTTGCCAACTTAGTTTCTAACAAGTCCTTTAATTAATTCTCAGTCTTTCTTTGCACTTTTAAATACATTTTAAATTTATTTCTTTCCTTTAGACCTTAATGTATTCCATCTTCTTTTAAGAATGCTTAAGGAGGAAAGATGGACGAGCAGTACATAGGTTCTACCTTGGCGTTGGTGTAACATGTGTACTACAAATTATTGTATTATCTGTTTTAATTTGTACATTTTATCTTGTTAAGAGGTTTGTTGTATATACATTTTGTTAAAAAAATGTTTAATTATTTAACAGTCGATATTTACCAATTCTTAATTATTATCGATATTTGAATGTTTGTAGATGGTAATCTCCGGAATTACTGATCCTATTATGAAAATTCTTTCCCTGCTTTTGACATAGGCTATGTTTTACTGTTTGTAAGCATGTATGTTCGTAGGATAATATATTTGTAATCTACATTTCAATAAATTTACACCCCACTTAATACTTACAAAAAATTAAAATGTGTTGCAATCAGTTGCAGTTCGCAATTGCTCACTGATCGAAGAAATTTTGAGTTTGAAGTTCGCAATATTTTTCCTTTTTTTGAGCAAAAAAGTTTAACTTGTATACTGAATTTCAAATGTCTAGCTACAGTTGGTCGGGAGATATACTCCAAGATGTGACGGACGGACGAACCAACTACCAAAAGCATTAGGGTTCCTAGGACACCTTCGTAACCCTAAAAAGGTTGACAGAAAAATAAAGTGATATGTAGTATAAAATAATAATGGACGGAGACTCCTTTTCCTAAATTTCGATCAACAAAATATTATTTTAAACAAAATTTATAACAAAAGGTTGAAGAAAAATAATAAACGAAAGTTATTTAAAAGACATTACGAAAGGAAAAGGTTCTAAAAAAACATAATAAACACTATAAATAATTAAATTATTTATAATGATAATTTGGTACCAGAAAATAATTATAAACACAATAGCCAATAAAACAGAAGGCACTGTTAAATTTTGTTGATAATAAAAATGATGGATTTAGTACGAGTGATCTAGTTATTGATCGTGAGTAATTGATACGATGTATAGAAAAAAGAATTAGTCAGCATTGACGAGTTAAAATATAAAAAGAGATTTAGACGGGAAGGAGGTTGAAACAACACTGACTAGAATTTAAGAGAGTAAGAGTTCACAGAGTAGGATTTAAGAGAGTGGTAAAGGTGTCTGGCAAGCTAATTTAGCTAATGATTAAATGCGGATGTTTTAGTATAATTATATTATTGGTAATTATATTTGAGTACATTATATTATGTGGGTTTGATAATTATATTATTTGGTTTAAGAGTAAAGACTTTGAAAGAAAAGAAGCTGCAGGATAATTGGATTGTAAAGCTAAGTGTAGATATCTTGTGGCAGTTTTTTAATTTAATTAGGTAACAACGAGCACATCCTGACCAAATTATTCCTGTCTAAACTCTTCTTTGAATTCAAACCATCTAATTTAATAAGAGCCTAAACAATGGTCTCGGTGGCACGTACAGATTTGAGCAGGGATCCGTCGGAAATGGTGGGCAAGAAGTGGTTCTGTATCTGAGTAGTTGGAGTCAGTGTAATGTGAGAAATGTAAGATAGGATACAAGCCGGAATAGGACGGGTAATTTTGTCGAAACGGCTAAAGTTATCTTTTTATCGAAGGCGAAGGCGTCGGTAAACGATGAAGTGAATACTCGGTCGTGGTCAACCTCGATACTAAGGAGAATTCGGTTGACCTGGGCTTCACAGGTGTATTTTTCGCTATTACTTTTCACCGAGTTGAGGCAAATAATACGGTTGAAGAATTTTCTCACTAGGCTTCCGTTTTCCGCTTCGTGAATTTTATTTATGCATTTAAGTGTTTTTGCTTCAGGATTTTAACCCTGACATGTTCTGTGCTAAATTCTCTTTTAACGGTTTAGTGTGGAAACTTTTGTGCCGCTTTCAGCTGTTGTATGTAATGAAGAGGCCCACCCGCACAGAAGCGCAATAGAGCTTAGCGCTATAAATCCGGTGTATTGGAAGCTGCCGCGAGAGTCAGTCCGCAGGATTGGCCGCCCTTCTACGCTGTACTTAGCTATAGCGTGCTACAGCTATAGCTTGCTTTATAGCTTCTTCGAAAGCTCCCCTTCATGCAAAAATAAACACCTAGGTCCTTGGTAGATAGTTAAAAGCTGTCACCTCTTCCAGTCATTTATTACTTTTCCTCACTACCTATAGTAGGAAAAGTATTGTTTTCAACAAAACATTTTTTTTTCAAGATTTCAACGGAATTATCCGTTTTGGGCGTTTTTAAGACCTCCTGAGGGGTTTTCAGCATGACGTCTGTATGTATGTGTGTGTGTTATCATCGTAGCTAGAACAATACCCTTAAACCTGGATTAGCTTACAATACGTACACGGGAAAGCTGTTGCAACTAGTACGGAAAATTTGACGCAACAAAAACGAACAGAGTAAGTTACAAATCATAAATACAATTAGGCACCATTCTGGGCTCAGTCAAACATTCGATCTAAACATAAGATAAATGTGGAGTATATAAACTGACATGCGTGACCTATATATGTCGGACAATCAGCTAGAAAAATAGGTTCACTCATTGTTCAGCACTATAAATCATGGCAAAAAAATATCGAAAGACTGACATCAGAAACATGTATGTATACAGTTTTGCCAACCATTTACTAGAAACCGATCATGCATTTTATGTCAATAATTATGAACTACTACACACTTGTACAAAGAAATTAAACTTTTTTAAAAGACTTGGAAATTCAAAGATCTATCCAAGACACAAATATAGAATATTTTAATGAAAAATCTAACTTTAATAACTCCCTTAACTCTGCCCTGGTAAGACATAGAAAAAAATGTTTTGTAAAATAATGTATATTAATTTTAAGGTATAATTTAGTTATAGTAAAATAAGAGAATTATTGCTTAGCTTCAAGCAGTTGGAAAATAATGTTATACCTGACCTAACCCTTTATATCCCTTACCTTTGGCTGCTTAATCCTTCTACAGCCCTAGTCTACCCCCACTTTGTGCTGTTATTTTAAGTCATAAAAGCTTGAGAAGTAAATATGTGGCTAGTAGAATCTTTACTCTTACTATGCTAACACCTAACACTCTAACACTCAAGATGATATAAAATGGCAAAACGCGTTTGTCAATAATTAATATAAATTGGTGGTGACAATATTGTTTTACTTTTTATTAACTTCTCTAGTCATAATTATTTCAGAATAATAATTTTTGTTACAAAAACAAATAGTCAAAGATTTCTTTGACTATTTGATTTCTTGGCTTTAATTCTTCAATAAAAACCAAATAGTATACTTTAACCTTTTAAGTAAGCTATTGCACAATAAAGCAGCTTTTTTTTTATGTAATAACACAAAAATATGCAAATAATTAATGCAAAATGAGACTAAATGATAAGACTAAATAAGATTTTATTAATAATTATTAAAAAATTCAATTTAAGCTTTAGGAAATGCTACCTGATGAAGTAACCAAGATTTTATCTGGATTGGACGTACATCTTTTAACATTTTTTATGAACAGCTATTTAGTCATAGTTTGGACAGCCCTTAAGAAGATAACTAAAATGTGTGACATGGAGATCTAGACAAATTAACCAAAAAAAAAAAACAAAAAAAAAAAAAACAATAGAAGACATAATGTAAGTAATTTTGAAATATCAGTGCAGTTGTTCTTTTAGTCCAGAAGCTGTTGCACATAAGCGTCATTAACCAAAATTAAGCTAGAAAATTATGTGTGTATGGTAATAGTATTTCCACCTAGAATAAGAGGTCAGCAAAGTTCTTCCTCCGGATATAGCTTGCCCATAATCATATTCAGTTAAATCAAAAGCCTTGCTGATTCCTGTTGTTCCAAATTCGCCCTATGTCGCATTCTAACAGCCTTGCTGATTCCTGTTGCTCCAAATACGCCCTATGTCGCATTCTGACAGCCTTGCTGATTCCTGTTGTTCCAAATACGCTCTATGTCGCATTCTAACAGCCTTTGCTGATTCCTGTTGTTCCAAATACGCCCTATGTCGCATTCTAACAGCCTTGCTGATTCCTGTTGTTCCAAAGATGGCCATATGTCGCATTTTAACAACCTTGCTGATTCCTGTTGTTCCAAAGACGGTCCTGTGTCGCATTCTAACAGCTTAAACTGACAGAAATGAACGTCGATTGCTTCCCTGCAGGGAGAAATTCATAGCAATTATCTTCGTTTTTTTGAGGCACCCCAGTGAAGAATTCGTGGCTCCCCAACTCCCCAGTTGCACTTTCTCATTCTGGAGAGATAGAAAAATATTATAATAAATTAATTAATTCATTATAATAATAATTAAAATATAAATCGCCTTCTGGCGCCCTAAAACCTCTGACCCTGCTGATGATTAATTTCAAGCTTAATTTTCTTTTGGAAATAAGTTAAGAATCGTACTATGGTCAAATGGACATTTTTTTTTTTGCAAATAATCTTTATAATCACTGCCTATAGTTTGAATGAAGGAACTGTTAACACCATTATAATTATACATGCTTAACATTTTCAAGAGATGCCCTTTCCCTAAGCATCAACTTCTTAACCTTAGTAGACGAGTCTGGGCTCAATTCCCCATCTCATTTTACTTTGTCCCTAGTTTCCCTTAGAGATCTAATTTCAAAAAAATCTTTCTTGCCAGACCGATATTATTTTAGAAAGTATCATCCCAAACCCCAAACCCAATAATTTTATATTAGAGTTTTAGTGGTTTGATATGTTGTTAAAGTGGTGACAATTAAAGTGAGGCGACTTGTTTCATATATGTATATGGCCGCCATCTTTAATCAAAATGGTAGATTGGGGAAACCCTTTCACAAAAGATGTTTATGTTTAAAAGGAAGCTAACTTACAAATAAAGGTTCTAACGCAATTAATTCCGCGAGCATCGTTATTACTTATTATATTGATTAATAAATAACCGACATCTGGATTCAAAATAGCTTCACCTAGAAACTAAGTGAAATACCTACAATTCCAATGTTCTAGTAGGTACCCTAGTGCAATTGGTTCCGGAGATATCGTTTTGTCAAATGTTGCAAATAATCAACCACTATATTGAATCAAAATGGCTGATTATAAAACCGTTACACAAACGATGCTTAAGCCGTGAAAGGAAGCTACCCTTCAAATCTGGAGGTTCTAGTGCAGTTCCGGAGATATCGTCATATGATATGAATGGCCGCTATCTAAAATCAAGATGGTGGCTCGTAAAAATATATTTCCTATGACACTTCGGAATACACGAAAAAGCTACTTTCAAAATGTTTGGGTGATTGGATAGTTAGATCTTAGGATTGTTGCTAACATGCTAACAAACGTTTCCTCTTTATATAATTGTAAGGTATAACATTTGTAAGTTTTAAAGTCAAAAGTTTTTATTCCTTACTGAGTAATACATAATATAAGGACGGAATCCTCCGTTTTTTTTTTTTTACTTTTAAGTGGTAACAGAGTAACTTGTGCCAACGACAATAGGCACGTATTTTTTTTCACAACGACGCTTCGCCGGTTCTCCTCGACGCCCTCCTTTTATCTGGTGCCACTTTTCAGCTCGTGAATTGCAAAACAGGACCCGAGGAAATAGGCTAGAGGAAGCGGCAGACACGGGTAAGTGTTGGACCGGCTCCAACCCCCCCTACTCCCGGCCACTTATCGCCCCGAGAAGAGCAAGAGCTACCGTCGGTCGGTAATTATGGGAAACGTCAGATCGCTCCCGAAACCCTCGGAGGAACAGTCGAACAAAATATGGGTAATTTATGGGCTTTGGTCGGCATCAATATGTAGATGATGGAATGGGTTGCGTGTGGGTTGGACGTGTTCCAGCTCTTTGTTTAGTTCATGCCTGTGTTTCCCTCTCCTCCTTCGCTCCTCTCTTTTTTCTTCTCGATTAAAGTGGAAGGGAAGCTCTTATCCCGATAATCTTTTTTGTCGTTCTACCCGACAGATGTACTACCTCGGGCGGCTTTTCCCAAAAGGTCCCTTATTGTTATCGGTTAATGCCTCACTGCTTATTCGGTTCTAATCGCCGCTTTTCCTCCGAGCAATAAAAATACTGTAACCGAAGACCGTATGCTCTCCGACTCGGAATAATTTACTTTTTTTTTAATATTGTAGTTTACTTGGAAGTCAGCTGTTTTAGCAAAAGAGTAACGGCTTAACCGAGTCTACGGTCCCACCACTCTAAGACGGATATTCGACGTTTCTTTCGGAATATCTCCGATGTTCCATTGAAAAAAAACTTAGAAGCAAAGCGTGCTTTAGATCCCTCTGGATAAAACATAAGTTTGTGGCACAGGTTTTCTCGGCCCTGGCAGACTTGATGTTACCCTAACCCGTCCTCTGTATATATATATACAGTACTGTATATATATATATACACACACACACACACATATATATATATATATATATATATATATATATATATATATATATATATATATATATATATATAAGCAATGTAATACCGTGTTTTTGCAACACTGCAATAAGGTACACAATTTGTGTAGTTAGAGACACCAAGGGATGTGCCACGCAAGCGTGACACATAGGAACTGTTCCAACACTAGACAATACGTCACAAAGAGGTTGGCTCGGCATTACGCCATGTCCTGCATCGTTTCGTCGCTTCCGACTCATCAGGGGCCCGACGATGCCCACCCAACTCTGGACCTATACCAACTCAAGAAGATCAGGTATAGGGCTTATCAGAGACGAGCGTGCTCTCACACCGCCATTCTTGCTTGGCTGGCAAAACAAATCAGCAATGTAATACCGTGTTTTTGCACACTGCAATAAGGTACACAATTTGTGTAGTGAGAGACACCAAGGGATGTGCCACGCAAGCGTGACACATAGGAACCAAGCAAGAATGGCGGTGTGAGAGCACGCTCGTCTCTGATAAGCCCTATACCTGATCTTCTTGAGTTGGTATAGGTCCAGAGTTGGGTGGGCATCGTCGGGCCCCTGATGAGTCGGACGCGACGAAACGATGCAGGACATGGCGTAATGCCGAGCCAACATCTTTGTGACGTATTGTCTAGTGTTGGAACAGTTCCTATGTGTCACGTTTGCGTGGCACATCCCTTGGTGTCTCTCACTACACAAATTGTATATATATATATATATATATATATATATATATATATATATATATATATATATATATATATATATATATATATATATATATATATATATATATATATATAATATATATATATATATGTGTGTGTGTGTGTGTATGTGTATATGTTATAAATATAACATTTGTTTACTTTTAAAATTTACAACTGAAGTATACACAGTATTGAAGCAGGTAGTATTGTTTGATATTGAATTCTGTTTACATTACATTAATTAACTGATACCTCAAACGTAGTTTGGAATGGAACTGCAATTTCTCTGCCAATTTCTGGTCGGTTGTCCTTTCACTCAGCTTTCAAGAAGCCTTAGCTTTTCGAAAAAAAAATCTTTCTTCACTATATCTATAACTTGCTTCTTTTAATTGTAAAATTTGAAGGCTTTGATGCATAATCATGACAAAAACGTTTATAGTGCCTCACGATATTATTTTTAGTGACATACTCATATACAATACATGCTATGGTCGCTCGTAGACCTGTGGCTGTTTAAAAACAATTTATTTTCTCCTTACTAGTGCATTCTCTATAAATGCCTGTTAAATATAATATTTTATATAATTTCTCTTCTTACTCCGCGTTTCGACGAATAACCGTAACTGCTTATTTTGAAACGATTTATCTTAATTTCTGAATTAATGAGGTTTACGGTAACTATTTGGGTCTTTAGTTACTTGAGGACAGGGGTGCCCAGAAGGGGGTGACATGGCGCTCATAGCACCATTGAAACAAATTGTAGGGGGGATTTTGTAAAATTTGGTGGGAGTTTTATTTGTTTGTGGTTAGAAGTAACAAATTGTAGGGGGGATTTTGTAAAATTTGGTGGGAGTTTTATTTGTTTGTGGTTAGAAGTAACAAATTGTAGGGGGGATTTTGTAAAATTTGGTGGGAGTTTTATTTGTTTGTGGTTAGAAGTAAATGCAATACTGCCAGGAATGAAACTAACACCAACACCTGTCCTTAGATAAATAATAACATTTTCTTTCTTTTTAATATCTGAGTAATGTTTAACAGTACAAAATAAAGTTTTTTGTTGCAAATGTTAAACTTTTTTCTCCTAATAAATATTAAAATAAAATGGTTTTATCTTTCTCCTAGATAGAATTTGTGAGTCCTTTTTTTGTATAAATTAACTCTCCCTCTACAAAATGTCGAGATTTTCCGAGGCCTCTGATTGCGAATAGTTTTCCGCCTGTTATATTAATTATTTATCATTACATTAGCTCGTTTACTATTTCTGCGGCGTCCAAATTACCAGGTGGGTGGTTCCTTCTCTTCCCTAGGGTTCTCGGGCGGGGTGTCTAGGGGAGGTAACGAGCCCTTATATTATATTAATCACTTCGAGATAGATTAAGGTTCTTCCTTTTTCTCGGTTCTATTTAAGTTTGCCAACCGGGGGGTGGAGGCCCTTTGAACTCGGCGGTGCTTTTGTGCCCTCACCTTTACCGGCCTCGCTGTAGCGTCACTAATAATTCGCTATTGATGTTTGTTTTCACAGAGCCGACACCCGTAGCTTGTTAGAGCTTCTTTTTTCTCTCTCTATTTTTTTTTTTTTTTTCACTCGCTTGAAATTTAAGTGAATTAAGACCTTTGAAACCGGATGGATCGCATTGTATTTTTCGGTATAATTGATGTGGCTTTGAATGGATTTTACTTACACTAAAATAGACGGACAATTAAAACTTAGACGAGGTCGGATTAATTATTTTCTTTAGAAAGGGGCTTTTATGTGTATTTGAAATTTATAAATGGGACTTTTTCATACTTTAAAAAAATCCGTGTATACGACGACCATTAAAACGGTCCTTATATCAACTTTAGGGCGCAAGCCGTGAAAAAGATTTTACGGACGTGGAGCTATAAGCGAATTAGAAATTAGCTCTTAGCTACCACCGCCTCCGCTACATAATTAAATTTTTAATGAGAAAATCGAAGTGTCGTCGAGGAAGTAATAAAAACCATCACTTTGTCGAAACCTTTTCTAATAAAAATACTACACAATTATAGTGTTAAGTGTTGTGTGCATGTGTGTCAATATCAAACTAAGCTTTTCTGGGTTTTGCACTCAGGGCCGGTGCTATGCACAGGTGGCCTGTAGTCGCCAAAAAGAGGGGGTGCCCGATGCCGCTTTCTCCGAATATTTTGAAAAAATTTAAATACGAAATTCTTAGTTCCAAAACGAACTGTACACAGTGCGCCGGGATAGGTTCGGGTCACGGGGGAAGTGCGCCAGCCCCTTTTTGAAGGGTACGGTCAAAGTGCGCCGAGTAAATCCTACCTCTCGACCCAGGTAGTCCACCCACCTCAGACACGGATCCTCTAATCTAAAGGACTAATCGTTGTCAATATTCGCATATACTCAATATATAGCGATTTGAAGTTACTTTGAACATCCTGCTCAGAATGATACGGCGATCATTAGCAAATCTCAGTGCAGGAGAATCTGTAGAATGTGCTCGTAAGAACAAAATCAAAATTTAGTGAGAAGATACTCTTTAATTTGTGAATATTCAAAATGAAAAAAAAAACAAAAAAAAAACAACTTACTAAATCAAAATAAGTTATCATTAAACATAGGAAACTAAGAAAATAATCAAAAATAAGAGAGAAAAAACAATTTATTTTATTAATATTAAAAATTAAAGAAATGTTTCTTACATAAATTACACTCACTTATAAGTGAGTGCTTATATTTATTAGAAGGATTTAGATTAACTTAACATTAAACGTTCTCATGAAAACTAAAATCTTCTGCATATGTAATATACATTATAATCAGAGACCTTCAAAATGTAGCATTTATTTTTATGAAATGTGGCACTAAAAAATGTGGCAATATGGCACTTATTTTGGCCAAATGTGGCATTTATTTTAGCTAATGTGGCATTTATTTTTCAACTTTCCAACCCCCCCCCCCCTCCCCTTTCCATTGTAAAAGGGATATTAAATCGTGCAAATTGAGTGTAACTACATTATTACTAGGGTTAGGAATTATATGCTCTAAAAAGCCTAAATACATTCTCTCTCTGCATGCCCGAAATATTCTTTTATATTCTCTATCAATTATTTAGGCCAACCGGGGGGGGGGGGGGGGGGATTTGAAAAAACACATTTACTACTTAATTAAATTTATTAGAATTTGTGCATATACATACTTATATGTATGTAAGATGAAGAAGGTTTCTTAATTATACACTTCTTTTTATGTAGCAATTTGCTTTGTAAACAAATTTCAAATTAAAATTATTATACTTTAATTAAACTTCTATACTTTAATTCAAATTATTATACTGTACAATAATTATCTTTTCAATATTTTCTGTGGTCAATTTCTAGCGATTGTTTGCTAGTATATTTTTTAATTACAAAAATGACCTTTCCACGTTGGTAGAAACAATTGGCATATACATAGTTCAATATAAAGCAGTCTTTAAAACTTGACACTGCGTCTCCGCCTTGCATTATTTTAACCCTTAAGCGCCCAGGATAACATTAACTATTTCATTCCAATCTGGATTTACATTTAAAGCAGCTTCCAGTATTTTTCGGGCTTGCTCTCCTTTTTGGCCCGGCAACTCCATCGCAGCTTTTTGGAGCTCCAAGACAACTTTAGCAGCTGAAGTCAACGAAGTGCCTTGCACCTCTTCTTCTTTCAACTTAAAAGTGGCAACTTAAAAAAATGAGCTCGTATAAAATTTAGCTGCGTCAAAGTTTGAACGTTTCCCAGTGCCTGCTTGGCTATTTTAATTGCCATGTTATCCTCTTCGTCGAATTCTTGTAATAGAACTTTCACTTTTTCTCCATGTTCTGCGTAATAAAGGGCCGCTCTTATTTAAGTTTCCCATCTTGTTAGGATAGGCTCTGAAGGAAGAGGGGTCCCTGGGAAGAGGGGTCCCTGGTAGCATTTCCTTGAAGATTGGCACTCGGCTTAGAGCTTTAATAAAAAATTGTTTACCCGCTGAAATTAAGTCATTTACAGCTGGTGAAAAACAGCATGGGCCAAGCTGGTTACATGGACCATTTTAGGGAACACACTTTTAAACACAACCCCGCTTTCAGTATGTATGCAGCGCTGTCAGAGCAGGGCAGTTCGGTTACTTCTATTCTTTGGCATGGTCAAAAAATGTAGTACACAAACAAAGTTTAAAATCACTGGGAAGGTTCGAAGACTATAAGAATACAATAACTGACAACAACCAGAGAGGTGGAATGATATTGGTCAAGTATCTGACTCAGGTACACCTGAGACTGGAAGAGGCACCGTTAGCAAAAAACCCAAAATATAACACTATGTTTCTAAAGGAGGAGTTAATCCCTAAACCATTCAATATTACTACGAATGTGCCAATGGTTATCCTCTAAGTATGCTACTTATACCTTTTAAGGGTAATTGGTATTGAACACGACAACACTACCTGCGTCTTTCCCCAGATTATTTGCTACACGCGGCTTTAAACTTGATTTTTTTAACCTTAGAACTTCTACCCGAGACGAAGTGTGTCACTACCCTAAGATAGGAATCTACGTCACTTGGGGAATCCTCAGCACCTTGGAATCCTGCCCTGCAAGGCGTATCTTACCTGGTTTTATGGGTTGTAGCAGAACCCCTTAGAATATTAGAATATTTCTATTTTTTTCTCAGAACTTAGCCCAAATAAGGCAAAATGTGGCACAAAGTGTGGCATTTTACCGAAAATCGGCAAAATGTGGCTTTTTACCGAAAAATAGGCAAAATGTGGCATTTTAGTATGGCGCCATGGCAAAAAGGCATTTGAAGGTCTCTGATTATAATATACAATTGAGTCTATATTCAATAAATATAAAACAAAATACATATTGAAAGGTGTAATTTATTTATGTACATACTCCTAAATAAATTAAAAATGACTCTCACATTTCTAATCTAGATACTTTATTATTATAAACAACCAACGCTAGGCGGCTTGAACCCCACATTGGTATTGGGAATTTAGCCGTGGACAGATCAATATAGTTCTCGGTGATATAGTCCCAAAATCGATCATTGCGATGGCTTATTTTTTGGCTTTTAAAATCTTCAATATAACATTCTTCAGGGTCTATATAGGGTAGTTCGAAGATAAACTTAATTAGTTGGCCATCGTTGGTAGAACATCGGTATAGTCCGTCCTCAGTACATCCTAAATTTTTCCAAAGTGCTTGGGAAGACTTTTCGAACGGCTTGTTGGATTTCGAAGTCCACTACAAAGTTCTTTGGGTTTAGACGGGGTGCAAGAGATATAACCCGGGCTTACCTGACCCTCACCCTTCAGACACTTTAGACCAGTGGTTCTCAACCTTTTTTGAACGCGGACCGGTAAAAAACTTTGATTAATTCTGCGGACCGGTTGACAAAAATCAGCGGGAATTACGGATATTACCTCCCAATACTTCGTTTTATGACTGAAAATGGTAATTGAATTTCGATCATATAAATTTTATCTCCGACTTTTTTTTAGCTTACTTAAACAATCTTTTAAAAAAAATATCTTTGGTCAGATGATAGTTCTATAATAAAGCTTCTTTTTAATTAATACTTAATTGACATGGGTTAACTTGATTGAAGGTTATAAAAGGGTTGCTTACCCATAGCTTTACATTTCTCGGCTCTTCATTCTCTCGATAGAATTGCTGAAAGCTCAAAGTGAATTTAAATTCGTTCTTCCAAATTCTAAATTAATATTATTAATAAAATATTACCGGACCTAAACCAAAACATTTTAAATGCATACTTGATAGCACTTTGCTCCCGTAGCACAACTTTTTTTTATATCGCATCCATTATATTCCATAGAGTAATAGTATATTATGTTACAAGGCTGTGAAGTGAGTTTTTTCTTTACCGCGGCAATTACATTTACTGTCGAGCAAAGCGAGACAGTAAATATTGCCAAGGTAAAGAAAAAACACTTCAAAGTCGCGTAGCATATGCTATTTTTTCCGAGGTAGCAGACAATGAAAAAACATTAAATATTAATCACTAATCAATATATAATAATAACAAATATTAGTACATACCAAGGATCTTATATAAAGGGGATAGAGGGTTGAGGCAAAAAAGTGACCCCATGAAGATATGTAAAATGTTAGCTCCAATGGGACAAATTACCTTCCTCTTGGTTATAGGTTACCAAGAATTTGTTTATAGTTGTCAGGTTATAACCTGTTAAAAAAGGTAATTTGTCCCAGTTCAAAGGTCGTGGAGCATGCGCAGTATGATTTTTTCTCCAATTTCTCTTACCTTCATGGGGTCACTTTTTTGCCTTAAACCCCTTCTTAACATTACATCCGCTTTATATAAGATCTTTGGTACATACTTAAGACTTAAAAAAAGAAACCTTAAAATGAGGTTACACTATAAGAAAAGATAAATAAAACGCATTGACATCTAGCGGATTTTTATCGTACTAGAAGCATTTCTACAAAGACTGCAGCACTACTAACGGAAGTTTTGACAACTACCCGCCGTAAAGAAAAAATCTTTTAGTGCCTAGGACGTAAAAGATTTTTTTCTTTACAGCTAGGAGTAATGAAAAGATTTTTTAAGTCCACGTAATGAAAAAATGGATTTTAGCTATGTTTTTTAGGCTCTAAAGTTACTATTTCACAGCCTACCACGGAAAAAATATATTTTTATATTACCTCGAAGAGTTAAATTCAAATCTGTTAAATGGTTAATATGTCCGCTAAGTAAGCTATCCATTCTTCATCAGCCAACTTCTCTGCAAAAGATGATTTTATTCTCTGAGGAACATATTTATTTCCCCTCTGAGTTAAAAAACGGTTTTTTTTATTTTTAAAAATAAACTTGAGACAATTTTCCAAAATACTACAGTAAAAACGGAACAATCCAATGGTTGTTAATACAAAAACAATCAGATCACTTCGCCAGTGATATGAAATTGTCTTACTAAATTAATGAACACTGCATATACATAAGAAATAGTACTGTGCAATTACACTCATGACGATTATAATATACGTACAGCAAATAATATCCGCACTAGATGAAATCAAACGGGATACCTACTGACTCTTTTTACGTAAACTTTTTTATTTTTTATTTATTTTTTTATTTAAAATTCGTAATGATTTAGTAAAGATGGAATAAGAAGAAATAGTGGTTATTTCAACCATACAAAACATTCAGAGAACATTAATAGAAATAGATAAGAAATTCTAAGTAAATTTGTAGTTATATCCTTCTTCTTTAATTTCACTAATTCAATGGACGGGCACGAATTGGACAACTTTAGCATTTTATAACTACAGTCTGACTTATGAAAGAAGACGTGCGTTGACAGCGCGGGAAAGTTTGACACATTGGGGGGAGAGCCAATGAGAGCTCGAGATTTTGGCGGGCAATAGGTTGAGCCAACTAGGTAAAAATAAAAATCTCTAGTGGAGGGGCGCGGCCCTTGGGATAACCGTTTAAAAAGGGTTCGTAACCTCCACCCCTCCTACATTTTCCTTCTCCTTGTTGTTTAGTTATCATCGTGATGAAGAAAAAAGAACTCTTAGAAGAAATATTGAAATATATTCGTAATAAGATGTGAAAATCTATAGGCAACAATAGTTAAAATGATCGCGATTTGGTACGAGGAACATAACCTTCTTTTGTTTACAAACAAGTTAACTGCCCCACCCTCACCCACAGACCTAGTGGCTTTATTTTTACCCTCACATAGGTTGGCCAATCTGAGTGTCATCTGATTTCCCGCGCTGTCAACGCACGTCTTCTTTCATGAGTCAGACTGTATCGCACTTTTCTTATGACTACGGTTTTATCACTGAAACGACTGTTACTCCGATTTTGTTATAACTGAAAATACAAAAGTGTTACATTGTTAATCCTAAAAAAACTAACTCTGTGGTGCAACAGCTCATGGAGGCCAACAGTAAGAGGGCCAATAAAATAGACAATAAAAACGTTTAAATAAAATGTTATTTTTGAAAAAAAAAAGTTTTTAATAAATAAAAAATTAATGATTTGAAATTGAAATGATTAAATAAATATGACTATAGTGTTAGTATGTTAAAATGGATGTATATATATATATATATATATATATATATATATATATATATATATAAAATGAGGATATCCCTACCGTCGATACTTGCTTGATCTGGAGATCACTGGACCGGTTTCGGCTAAACGCCATTATCAGCAGAGTCGAAGTCTCTCGTAGCACTCAACACACTTATCGAGTCTACATGAGAGAATGAAGTTAACTTCATTCTCTCATGTAGACGACGCAGGTGGCTATGAAGCTAGGACTGGCCCTGCCTTTAACAATAGAAACTAATTGTATGGTGAACAAGGCGCCGCGCCGTGTTGAAAATTGAGAATCTATCACGTCGTCTACTCGGTGATAGTTGACCTATCGCGTCAACTATCACCGTATAAATGGGGCTTTACACGCTATCGCATGCCACTCTCTACCTGGTGCTGAAAGTTGTCCAGTTCGTGCTCAGGGATTAGTGGTCCTTTTTTGACCCTTCCTTATGGTTAGAAAAGTTGTCCAGTTCGTGCCCAGCCAATTCAATATAAAACTCGAGTTATACTAGAATTATTATTTCATGTTAATTTATAAAAAGAAAGAATATTGTACACTTGTAAAATAAAGGTAGTTTTTCAGTTTAACAGTTTCATAATAATTCTACTCTATTTATTATGTTTTATTTGTTTATGTTTCATAATTTATTATTCTTTTCCCTAACAGCCCAAAATTTTCCACGGACCGGTACCGGTGAGCGGACCGGCGGTTGAGAAACACTGCTTTAGACTAAGAGGCTGGCGCACATCGACCGTAACCTTTTTCTAATCCGAAGGGGGGCTGGCGCACTTCGGTACCAGCCTTTTTATCCGGGTCCTCGTAGGCAAAACCGAGTACCCTTGTCCTTCTGTCTTTAACGCACCTGTACTCCCAAAGTACACAACACAAAAATTTGATTCAAACGCCTTGGCCGATTATCAGGGTTAACCAACGTGTGTACTACCAACACATAATTTATATTTTTTTCTAGAACATAAAATTGAATCTCTAGGTTATGTTTGGCAGAAAAGGCTTTTGGTTAAGACACCCGCTAATAAGAGATTGATTCATGGGTGGTGAGGACACGACGGGTATGAAGCTTGTACAATATTTCACCTCCTGCAATGTAAACCTTTTTTTTTAACTAAGTAATAGAAAGTTTTAATTACTTTATTTTAGTGACTATTTTAACGACTTGATTATCTCGCATAGCTTAAGCATTTATATTATTCTTGGCGTTAGTTTATAAACTTATCAAATTAAAAAACTCCATTTATCACAACTAAGCGTATAAAAGCACGGGAATCCAGCTTGTATTTTGTATATTACGTAATCTTTCTCTCTTTTTATGTTTATTACGCCTAAATATATCGAAAGAACAATGCAGCGTACTAGTTCAAACATATTATAGTTGGTAAGATCGCTCTTATAAACTTATCTTCCGTTGAAACGATTTAAAATATTAAACAAAGACATGTAGGTATTTCATTTTGCGTTATGACGGTATAAGGCTATAACATTTCACCTGATAAAACTTCTTATTCCAGGATAATATTTAACATTTTGTTTATTATTTCTAACACTCGGCATCTTAAGAAAATATTTTTCCTAAACATCTTGTAATGTCTCGGTTTCGTCTTTAAAGGGTGAAAAAACATAAGGGTTTCGTTTCAATCATGATATGATTTTTGTTTTTATGCTAAACAGGGAAGGAGAAACAAAGTACGCATCTTCCTTTTTTAGTCACTTCTTCTGGAGTTTGATTAAACGGAACAGAAAGGAAAGGGGGTATAAAAAATAAAAACAAATTAGTAAAATATTAAGCTTTAGCAGATTTGCTTTATGTTTAAATTTGAAATGAAGAGCGTAGAGGCGAGAGTACGTCATTCGTCTGTATTAGTGTGCTGAAACAAAGAGGGGGGGGGGGGGGGGACCAGCTGTAAAGGTTTGTTTAAGCCAGTGCAAAAATGTTTGTCTTGCGATTATTATTCCTTCGTCGTCTTTCTTGTGGAAATAATTAAAAAAAAGAAGAAGAAGAAAAAAAAAGGAAAGCCCAAGGCTGAGTAGAGTTCTACTGGAGCTAGCTTTGCCTTCCGACCCTCGCTTTTCCTCCTTAAAATGTTTCATTATTTACTTAAGCTTTACTGAATTTCCCTACTTCTTTTATGATTAATATCTAATCTGCTGGTGGAGAAGGTAGAGTTCTCCCCTTTATATTTTATATCGCGCTGTCTAATCCTTGTATCTTTAAATGCTTTTGAATTCACCTTGTGCACTTATTAATAACGCCTATTTGACCTTGTTGCCATGAATAGGATCTTTTAAATGGGTCGCTCGATGGCAAATACGAGGTTATTACATAGCAGCGATGCAATTTTGAATCGCGCGTTACATTGAGGGCAAGGCTATCGATTGGTGGACGCGTCGATCAATAGAGTCGCCCAACGTTTTGTGATGGTTAAGGTGACTCCTGAGACTAAGAGATGTGGTGTTGTATGGAAGAAGGTCGGTTACGTATTTTCAGGTGCCAGGTCGAAAAGAAGAATGTCGCTTGAAGAATGTTGTATGTCTGTTCAAGCTCGCTTGAAGAATGTTGTATGTCTGTTCAAGCTCGCTTGAAGAATGTTGTATGTCTGTTCAAGCTCGCTTGAAGAATGTTGTATGCCTGTTCAAGCTCGCCTGAACATTTTTTTACAGCGGTACCTTAACACCTCTACCTACATCGATCTACCAAACCCGTTCTACAGAGTACCCAGCCTCATTCAGACATACTGGCTGAATGAAGGCTCCGCTATCATTTGATTGGGCCCACCTAGGTCCTAGGTCTTTGTTTAGACATTCTGACTCTCCTCCGCTGGTAGAGCTGCCTCAAATTTCAAATATTAAAATATTTAACTGCCCGAATTTAGAGGTAATAGTTTAATACAAATAAATACTAGGCATAAAGAATTACGTTACCCTCTTACCCGGCATCTGTAAAGCATGTACATACGTCAATAGGTGTTATGTGGCATCACAAGTAGCTTTAGTACACTTGACATACTGTTACGACTTTTTAAAACGACTTAATTTACTCGAATTACAAGAAAGAAAAGTAAAAAGGCGGGAAGAAAGGTCGAGTGGCAAGTGGAGTTGTGACAAGGGTTGGTGCTTTAGGCAACCCGTTGAATTAATTCGCCTAAGGGACGTTTTTTGCTTATCCGGACGACTTTGCCCCTGGACCGCTATAACCCAGATACCCAGCGACGAACCGGAGAGCAAGGACCGGACAGAAACTACGTGGAATCGCTCAAATAAATTCTCAGTATTTAATGGCTTGTGGTTTTTACAAAGCAGATCTCAAATATATATATACAAAGGATACAAATTTTTTGTATCCTTGGTCGCTTTGGGAGAATCTTTTTTTTAGGATTTCCTTAATAATTGTAATAAGTAAAAAGGACGGAGTACATTTGTTCCATTACTTTGTTAAACATTATTTTTTTGCCGTTTTTTTTATATACAACACTGGCTGGATCCCTTGCTTCGCTACGGACTGTCTTACTCTTAATGTATTTTTTATTGGCTAGGCTTATAACAACCATCAAGTAACATTTAACTTATTTTACAAAGAAAACATTATCTAGATGACACAGTTTCCTAAATCCCTCCACTTGAATAAAATAATTTTCATAAAAATTCCTTATAAAAAAGTATTCCTACTACTGAAGAAAAGTTTATAAATGTTAACTTTCATTGTTCGATGTTACCAATAACAGTAGCGCACCCAGGATTTTTTTTGGGAGGGGCACAGATTTTAAAAAGGGGGGAGGGGGATGTAATGTGGGCTTAGCATAATCACAGATAATTAAGAAGTCTGTTATTCTTTGTTCTTTAATTACTTCATATCAAGGGTGGATCCAGCCAATTTTTAAGGGGGGCTGGGCTCTCTTTAAGGGGGTCCGGGGGTCCTCCCCCGGGAAAAATTTTATAGTTTACGTTACTTGAAAACGTCTTTTTAGCCTATTCTAAGAGAATCTAAAATGTTATTTTATACAAATAAATTTAAGATTTTCATGAACGGGACATGAAGACCGGGGTATTTTATTTAAAAAAAAAATTATATGCGAATAATATTTTATTATTAAAAGTTGTACATTGTATAATAGATTAATGTTTTATTTTAGTAGCCAGAAAAATAAATTGGGAAATAAATATTTTAGTTACGTGAATTAACAAAAAAAAGAAAGTACGCCAAATGTTTTGAGTTCAACAGAAATTAGCTGATAGTATTAGGTTAAAAATAAAAATATTAGGGTATCTAACAGTCAAGTCAATAAATACAAAAATAGTCTTCCTTGCCTTAGATCGGGTATCTGCATCTGCAATTTATAAAATCTTATTCTATAATTGAACCTGCTTCTAAATTAATTAATGCGGAATTGCATACTTTAATGTTAGGTCTTGGGCTTTGGGGGGGGGGGGGGGGGGGGGGGGGGGGGGTACGTGCTCCCCGTGCCCCCCCCCCCCCCTGGGTGCGCCACTGACCAATAATATTTGAGTAATTATTATATTATTTTCTTTTAGCGTTTCTATTTTTTATTTAGGAAATTCCTGTATATTTTATATAACAGTAAATAATTAGGTTTACATTCCCTATTTTTCTTGATCGTCTCTTAAATGTGTTTTATGATAGAAAAGAATTGTATATGAACATTTTCGTGAACAGTTCGTAATAATTAATAAACTATGTGTTTCAATTGTTTATTTTCTTCACTGTCTATAGAATAATGTATCTATATTATTCTATGCAATAATATACATATACATATTATTCTATAGACTTTTACGTGCCACATTCCTCTTTTTACTTTCTCATAAAAAGAGAAAGTATTGTGATGGCGCGAAGAATCGATTTTGGAATTTTTATGAATTTACACGTTTTGAGGTCCCCTGAGTCCAAATAAACAGGTCAAGTGTGTGCTAGCCAGCACACAGCGAGGGTCCGTAGGCAACCCTGTATAGTTTAAGTAGTACCCTATTGCTGGTGTTTTTTAAAATGCTAAAAAAAATACTCTGAACTATCCTATGGGTCTGATATTCTCAAAACACATACACAAACTTCTGATAAAGTATTTTTTTGCCACTGAACCGAACTACAACCATATAAATACATCGAAAAGACCATAGTCATAAAAAAACGTATTGTGTCAATGAAAAATAAAATAATATTTTTTTCGAAATTTCCAAAAAGTGGTATCTTTACTTTTGGTCGAAGAATGTTCAGGAATTTTTCCAGATTTTTTGCACTTCACATAAGCGAGATAGAGGGGGGGGGGGGGACACGTTTCACACCCACTTCAAACTTGCCTACGCTCGCCCTATCAAAGTTATAACCAAAGAATTATATATTTTTGTAATCAGCTCGACGTACCCTTTCATATGATACCCCTCACGGTGTCGAAAAAAAATGTAAAATTTTTAACCCTTAAGTTTTTTTACCCTAATTTTTAAAAAAAAATTTTTTTTTTAAGTCGCTATATTTTTAAAATATGTGGGCAGGTACAAGACCCATACATGCCAAATTTCAAAGTGATCGGACGAAAGGTGTAACCGTGAGAGCACGCGAGAGGACGGACGGACAGACACACGCAGGAAAATATGAGGGTCCTTGGTTTTGCCTACGGACCCTAAAAAGTGGTTTTTAAAAAATGTCTGTCTGTCGTCTCTGCAGACGCCTGAAGCCTAAACTACTGGGCCGTTTTTGACGAAATTTGGCGTACATATTCAGAAAAATCATACTCCGAGGCGAAATCGAGAAATTAATTTTAGCTTCAAATTTGGGGGGCGCTACCCCCTAAACTCTGAAAAAACGTGAAAAAAACTCTAAAAATGTAGTCCATTTATATACGAATCTAACGATGTATGCCGTTTTTTTCGAGAAAAATTTTGTTTCTGAGAAAATAGCTTTATGCACGGACAGAGAGAGACTGGGCTCGATTCCCCGCCGAGGAGAAGTTATTTTTATGATAAATTTCAATGAAATGTTTAATAATAATTACATGTATTTACGAAAACTAATAAATGGAAAAACCGGGCTAATTAATTATGAACTCGTATATGAGAAAGTTTGTCTGAGTTGTCTCAGACCGATTTTTTTTTTATGTTTTGGTCTTTTTAATTTAAACTCGTAAATGATGACATACGAAAGACCACATTCTTTTTACTACTTAATCTTATTGCTTTTTTGCTTCCATGAAAATGGAAGTATGGTGGTACCCTCCAAAACGTGATTCCGAGATCTCTGTGAAGGAGAGGTCTTACAAACCCAGGGATATCATTAAAATCCGTTTCATATACATATGTGTATGTGCGTACGTATGTATGTATGTACGTACGTATGTTCGTTCGGAACTTTAAACCTTTATAACATCGCTTCAAGACATCGTATCGAGATGCGGTTTGCGGCATTTCTTTTAGAACTTTTGTCGGAAAAACTGATGGCAGAAACCCTCACGACGTTTCGGAGCTACAGTCAATCGGTCTGTCGACGATAACATAACTTCAGTAGGCTTAAATTTCCTTTGGGGTATATATGTGTCCTATATGGTAGATTGTACCTATAATTTGTGAGCACAATCGGACGAGCGGTTTGGGAGATATTGGGATTTTAGTGTTTTTTATCAAATAAAATTCGCGCTGGACGGGCAATTTTGTCCGTCCAGTTGATCGTATCCAAACAATTCTTGCTTTAAAATACGCAGCTTGTAGACTACTTTTGAATGAATATTAGCATGATTACCAAATATCGAGTATAAGCACCAAGCAACTATAATGGATATTAGCTGTTGGTACGATGTTGTTTATACTGAGTTCTCTCTTGCTCACTCTCTTTGACCGTGTATGGGGTCCTTAGTACCATGTCTTCTTCTTTACCATTTTTATAAGTGTTTTATTTTTATAAATATAATGTTAATAATAAAATGATCTTACAAATTATAATTGTTTTATTTTATGTTTTAATGTCTGAACGTGATAAAATAGTATATTTAAACCTATCTTGTTTTGTTTCAGGTAAGTGCTTTAAAGTCTATTGGAACTAACCTCTTTGAGAAGGATTAGGTATGAATAACTAATCGCTTCTAGGCACCATCAGGTATGTTGTACCTTATATAAATGGTTATATTTACATTATAATTATTTCAAAAAACCTATATCATTTCCAACAACGAGTTTGTCAACAATTAGTATTGGTACACTATGTGGTACTTCTTTAGATTGTTACTTCCCCATGTTTTTTTTTTTGGAATGTAATTAACTTTGACTAAATAACTATTAAGACAAAGGGATGTTTAGTCCAATATACATTGGGACAAAAAGTGGTCTAGCAAAAAATACACATACACACACACACACATATATATATATATATATATTTATATGCAGGTGAAGCATTGTAGCTTTATGTATAATACCACTTGTGGCTGATATCGGTAATCTCGATTCGCAAATAAACGCCGATGGAAAATCACGCGTTATGGTTTCATTAAAGTCAAATAGAGGGAGTTTGGAGAATTGGTTTGATGGAATCGAAAGCTCTCGTATGAAAACTACTGGGTACAAACAGGTACTGGGGAGGATGGGGCAAAGTGTAAGATATCGACACGAGAGACTCGCATTTATCGAATGCGCGGGTTCGGGACGGTGCGACGCGACATTTAAATGGAGGAGGATCCGGTGGCATTGTAAAGCGGTCCAACAAACTTTATCTAAGCCCTTGCTTATCCTTCTATTGGGACAGGGGCATTCATCCGACGAGGAACCGCCGACATCCAACCCGGGCTATTCAGCCGGGATTTATGACGTTGTGTAGGGAATTGTCGGCGACAGCTTTATTATAAAGCATTTCGAAAAAACGTCAAAACCGTCCTCGATTATTATGAGCTCCCATTTAAGCGCCCCCCTTTAACTCATTATATAAATATCACGCCCCATTTACAATCCGTCGCGATTTACCCTTAATAATTATGACCCTAGCATTCCATTCTTGTATTGTATCTTAGTATTGCATTCTTGAATTTCGGATTCCCTAAATACAACCTTAATAATATTGATTATATAATTATAAAGCCTTGACATTTCGCCTATTTAACTTTAAAATGTATGTTTTAGAAGGAAAATACTTAAAAGAAAATAGCTTAAATTCAATTTTTGATTAAATTTCTAATTTATATGACATGATGAAAAAATAGTATTTGAAATATTTGAACATTCAATATTTTTTTTTATTGAATTACATCATCATTATCACGGAGGTGAAATTAAGGGTTTTCGATTTATCATCGGTACAGTTGTCATCGGAATTCGATCCTATTTGGAAATCCCTTCAGTGTGCCGTTAGACTAAAATAGGTCTGACGAAGACGTGACGGAGTTTAGAAATTTAGAATCGATTCATAATGACGTCCTAAAAGAGCCGTCAGAGACAGACTGTATCATGCCGATGATCGGTATAATTCACTTCCAGTCGAAGTAGGAATTAATAGAAGCTCCTTAAGAAAAAGAAATGTACGTCTCGTCTGTTATATACGAGAAAGTGCACTCGACAAGTGCACAAAACAAGTGCATACGACGCCTCATTTCGACCCTAAGAACTATCGATGTTACCGCTTTTCCAAGAAATTCTCTTTACGAGCATTATGCGGTTCTTTGAACAGTTAGCAATAAGGTAGTATTAAGAGAGGGAAGGTGAAAAAGGCCCATTATAATGGCAATTACCAAGACATATTACCCCATCCTATCTGCTACTAAACCGGCACTTCAGCTCAACAGCCTCTATTGACTTCAACTTCATTACCGGTACTTGCTCCGTCTATCGCCTTTAATTAAAGACGAATTGTTCTTCTTGCAGCTTCTTAAGTGTTTCAAGTCGATTGAATTATTAATGCATCTTTAGTAGGTAGTATAGGTTGATAGTATTTAACCGATACTACGGGAAAACTCGCGTGACCCACTGTCATAAGTCAAATCTATTTGAATTGATTTCTCAACCTAATGAGGTTGTTTACACACTTAGAAGTGTTACTTGAAAAGGGGATCTCTCTTGCAGATTCATGTCATAGATTTGATAAATTAAATAAACCTACATATTAATATAATATATTTTATATATTATATAATTAAGAGTTGTAATAAACTTAATTTTACTCATATATCAAATAAAATTGCTCCACTTATACAGGATAAACGGCTCGATAAACTGCCTCACCCTGTTATCTCTTTTATTTTTGAAGATAGAGAAAAAATGTAAATGGTAACTCACCTTGGATTTCCGCTTAGTTTTATAATATGATTTCCAAAAATATTTTTATTTCATAGTTTCGGCGGTATCTCTCTCAACTTTGTAATCTTAAATGGTAACCTTTATTTTGTATATTGTTTCTTTAATTAGATTGCTTTAGAAGAAAAATGTGCCTTGAATCAACAAAATCTGTTGATAATTGACAGAGATATTCAGTTTTCAATGTATAAAAAATTCTATCTACGCATGTAAAATACTGTAAACAAAAAATCTCAAATTGAAATAATCTTAATTCTGTTTATTTCACTTATTTAGGTTAGTTGAATGCATTTACTGATCAAAAGTCAAACCTTTTTTCCATTCCTTTCTAAAACTGTAGAGAAAAGGAAGATTGTCGACACTGATCAAAAGAGGTCATACTAACGATGTTCCTGAATGGAATGGAAAAAAGGTTTGATTTTTGATCATTAAATTCATTCAACTAACCTTAATAAGTGAAAAACAAAGTGAAATAAACATAATTAATTTTTTTTTTTTTTTTTTAGATTTAGTATTTTACATACTTAGAGATAGCATTTTTGTTATATTGAAAACTGAATATCTCTGTCAATTCTCAACCGATTTTGTTCATTCAAGGCTCATTTTTCTTCTAAAGCAATCTAATTTCAGAAAACAATATAAAAATATCGGTTACCTTTTAAGATTACAAAGTTGAGAGAGATACCGCCGAAACTATGAAATAAAAATATTTTTGGAAATCATATTATATAACTACGTGAAAATCCAAGGTGAGTTACCATTTACATTTATACTCTATCTTCAAAAATAAAAGAGATAACAGGGTGAGCCAGTTTATCGTGGCCACCCTGTATACTATATTCATTGAAATGAGGGTGTGTACCCACACAATTTTTTGTTTTCTTTATCCAAGATATTAGATTTTTTATAAAATCGCTTCATGCAAAAACATTTTAACCTCAATGTATTTGACAGTGGGCCTTAATTGAACTTCAGTTATCAGACTAGAAATGGATGAGGTTATATTAAGATTATCTGCATTACAAAAATATTTATAGGCATTTTAAAAATTCAGGAAAAATGTTTCAACCGACCCCATACCAGGGGTGGTTGTAACAGTTATTGGGGTTAGTTGTAACACTGACAGAATAAAGAGAATTATGTTAGAAATACTTATTTATCGAGTCAAAATCACAGAACATGAAGCAAAATAATTGAATAATTGGTCATACGCAGAATAATAGGTGTTTAAGATAAATGAAACAATAATAAATATTCTAAATGTAATTTGTATCATATATTTTGTATTTCAAAGTTAATTAACATTAAAACTAATAAAATTTGACGAAAGTTAAAAAAAAAAGTAATTTAAATGATTTAAATGAAGCTTAAAGTGTATTTGAAAATTTCATACTTTATAGCCAGCTGGTAACTTAATTGTAAACATTGTTACAACCGTACCTTGAACATGTTTAAAAAAAGTGGTCGTCATAACCTCCGAAATTAACAATTTATAAAAAAAAGAATTACACCTGTTGAACTTCCATAACCAAAGTTCTTACGTTCAAAACTATCATAACCACAACTTTATTTTAGTTTTGGATAAAAAATCAAAATAGTAGCAACAAAAATACTTACTTTTGGACGCGAAAACACAATACCCCCTCTCAGAAACTTATGATAAACTCGAACCGCCGCCAAACCCAAAAGTTCAGATTCCGCCACGGAAGCCGCGTCCCTTTTCCTTGGTTGTTCCCAAATATCGCTAATTTTCCCACCCATTAATTGGGTTGTTTTAACCGTCCCCGGTCTCCCCTAATGTAGTTACTATATGGACCTTCAAACAATTGATATTTGGTCTAGTGTGGTGTTTTCTTTTTCAAGTAAATTGAGGATAACGTAAATCCATATGTGAATGGATATGGATACCGTATCCATATGGAATGGATATGGATACCGTATCCATATGGAATGGATATGGATACCGTATCCATATGGAATGGATATGGATACCGTATCCATATGGAATGGATATGGATACCGTATCCATATGGAATGGAAACCGTTGGATTATATTATATTAATTAATGCTAAAGTAAAATTGTATTTCTCTTTTTCTTTTTGGAACCAAGTTCCTTATGGCAAGTTCTGGAGCCCGGGAGTGAATCTGAAAAAAAACAACCGTCACAAAATCCGATAACGATAACTTGAGTAAAAGATGACCGAAATTTGGTACACATGTTTATTTTACCAATGCCCAGGCTGAGTTCGTTGGACAACGTTATCCGCCCAAGCGTTCACGCGCAACGCTCGCGAAAACGTGAACTTAAAATGAAAAATTTTAATTTTAGGACAGGAAAAAATTCTAACTTCATCTATTTAATGAGACAAACATCTTTTTAAACTACATTGTTTTAGTAAAACGAACACCGTCGCTGCTATGAAGCGATAAAGATCGCTAAATTTATTAAAGAGGACCTAAACGTAACAACGAAAAGAAAACAACGTTTTTGCCGATATCGTCCTAACGTAACAATTTTAATAAAAATTCATACACATCGTCTAAAGTACAATTGAAACAGACATGTAAAATTTTAACCAGATACAAGCAGAAGTTTTTACGTATTAAAGTTATAAATTTTATAATATTTTAAATGGAGTAATAAATATGCCGGCGGAGTCTGAGGTAACAGTCGTCTTCCGTCACTACAAGCATCTGCTCTAACTATAAACTCATCATAATTAACTTTTTTCTCAATATACAGACAATACATTATTTATTGCAAGACGCTCGCTTCAATGATGAATTAATTATTTTCTCTTGATTAGTTGGGTCTTTTAAGGAAATTTCAAACGCCTCACATTTGCGATATTTCGATCCCTCCTTGTATTATTCTCAAGCTAAAATCATAGTTCATTTAAAAATTACAATTTACCAAATATAACCTATGTTCAATGCTAAAAGACAATTTAATTTTAAATATTAACAATGGTAACTTGAATCCTTACTAACCTGACTAACTAGCTGACTATATTGTCAAGTTATTGTTTTCTATAAAGTTTTTTGAAAAAGTTTAATTAAAATCGGACAGATTCTCATCAATTCACCCTAAAATATTGAAAATGAATTAATAATAATGATTGATAATACCCCATATGTTATGTAGGTTTTAAACATGATTATCTAAAGATCAATGCTTATAATTAGATTTGTACTTGCAAATTAGATACGTGTTTTGCAATTCTGAACCACTTTTTTAAATAATGTTTTTCGATACCATCAAAAATAAGGGTAGTTTACTCTTGGTGATATTTTAAATTTTTCAAACAAAAACAGAACACCCTGTACACAAACTCAAGAAAATATTAGCATTTTTAGAGGTTTAAGAACAAGCAGGAGTTTTTATAAAGAATTACTTTTTTTCGAAAACCCAAAAATAAGAAAATATTTCCTCTTGGATACTCTATCTTGGGACACACTGTATATATATATAACACCTCCATATACATATTTTTAATAATTTCCCTGTTTGAAATCCAGGAAGAGTCTAAAAAGAAATTGATTTTATAAATACTCTATACTAAATATATAAAAGTCTATTTATGATAGTAAATTAATTAAGAGATTCCACATTTATTGCGAAGTAATAAAACAAAATACTTTCTACCTTTTTTTTTTGAGAAAATAAATCCAAGACGGATAAAAACGGATACAGGAAAAGCATGTTGGTATTTTTTCAATTTCTTTTCCAAGAGGAGGATCCGGCATTATTAATTAGAGAAGGACTGCGGGGAGAGAGCGAAGTGATGTCGACTCACAGAAAGGGGTTCAGCAATTAGTTATTATTCAAATCTTAATAAATAAATGCAAATCAATTCCTTTCCTTGAAATATTAATTACCTAAACAGAACTTTAGCATCTTAATTTACTCTCTTAGTATAAACTCCAGAAATTCTTTTAACTATTCCGACGGAATGATTGCTAATTAGAAAACTAGATTAAATAACCAAATGAGTTTAGACAAATATGTATACATATACATTGGAGAATTTGGCGGAGATTCTAAGGGTAAGAAAGCTTTCCGTCCCAAAATAGCACGCTGGACTATAGTGCGGAATGCGGGGAACTATGGTGAGCTTGAGAATTGTATGAGATAATCAAAATAAAAATTGCTTGCATACGAGTCTGCAAGACAGTGAGACATTTTTATGTAACGCTTTTTGGTAATGCCTGTATAACGCTTTTTGGTGTCGTTTTTTGGTAAATCGTATCGAGTTTATGAGCCAAAGTAAAAACATGAAAATGTAAAAAAAATCGACCGTGCAGATTCTTGCGTTTGTAAATTAACAATTTAATCAAACATAATAATGTTGTGCACGATGAAAGAAAGTACTTTTTTTCTTTTCCAGTTTATTAATAAGTAATCTTTTAGCTTCGTCACCCATATTTTTTATAATGAATCCAAAAAATTATAGTACCTATAACAAAAATAAAAAATAATAAAGCAAAAAATAAATATTATGAATAAATTTAAAAAAAATAATTAGTTTATTAGGAATAAAATTCTAAGAGTTATGGCGTTAGTCTGATGCCAATCAGAGCAGTTGAACAGAAGTTGTAGTTGAGGGGGGGGGGGGGGGTTAGTAGAGTATTATCAAGAGTATTAAACTGCTATCATAACTCAGCCGACCTCTAAGCAGCGATGTAAACGAGTTAGCTCCAACCTTTTTCTATTCTCCTAGTACAGTGTACAGCGTTTTAGAATCGCTTGGGGAGGGGACGCCCTAGTGACAGCGGTACCAAGCGCGGTAGTGGGAGACACTATCCCTACCAAGAGCGGACAGACTCGATTGAACACCTCCTATACCTTCCTAAAACCTTGATCCTATATCTTCCCTATTCGTGTATAATATAAAACATATAACGAAGTTATAAACATAGATGTTCATACAGTATTACTTACAGAAGCATGGCTAAGAGTTTTTCCTGAAGATCTAACAATATCAGGGTATAAACACCTTCCTGTTGATGGCCAATTAAACAGAGCTGACGGTATTGTAATATTTGTTCAACAAGTAAGGCGCGCTTCACGTAAGTACGTGGGGCGATAGTCGCCGGTTTCTGTACATTAAAGTTAAAATTAATAAGTATAATATAATTAATTACACTAATTTTAATAGTAATATTCTTTTTCTACTCTTCAACACCTTTAAATTGATGTATAACATGTTATGGTAACTAAAACCATGTTTAGTCACCCGCCACATTGGCTACCATCTTGAAAATGTTAATAATTGCATAATCTTTTTCTACACTTCAAGACCTTTAAATTGATGTATAACATGTCATAGTTACTAAGAACTTCTTTTAGTCGTCAGCCATATTGCCTGCCATCTTGAAAATATTAAGTGTGAAAAATCCAAAATGTGTCCAGTTGTCTCAAATGACGAGATGCACCTGCGTGCCAAATTTCATGTTCCTAGCTATAGTAGTTTATGAATTGAAACAAGCAACGGACAGACAGACAGACAGAGCCGTTATATAAGGTTTCTTTTTTTACTTCGTACAGAAACCTAAAACAATCAAAATAAAATGTTTACTGACATGTTACTGATGTGCATTACTGTAACTGTAGCTCTGACTCGAGTACTGCTCATAACCAAACATACCGTATTCTATTGTACTTTTACCAGTGACAGAGACAGAAGTAGCTGACCACATTAGTCAACTTAAAAATAATAAAGCACCTGGTATAGATCAAATATCCACCCAATTAATCAAACATTGTAAAGATAATTTAGTAAAGCCTTTAGTCCATATATTTAACACGTCTTTTAATTCTCGTGTTTTTTTCTAGTATTTGTAAAGATGCCGTTATCACTCCTTTGTTTAAAGAAGGAAGTAAGTCAGATGTTATGAATTATAGACCGATATCTCTACTACCTGTGGCAGCCAAATTACTAGAAAAGTGCATCGAGAGTAGACTTTCGTCTTTCTTTTACAAACATACTATTTTTCCTAAAACTCAATTCGGGTATCAAAGTAATAAATGCACTGACGACGCAATCTATACTTTAACTAAATACATTACTACTAATTTGGACAAGAATAAAAAAGTTATACCAGTTTTCTTAGACTTAAAAAAAGCATTCGAAACAATTGACCAAAAGAAGTTAATAGAAAAATTACAGTGTTATGGTATCAGAGGAAAAGCTTTAGATTTACTTTCTGACTATATTACCGACAGACAACAGCAAGTAAAATTATTGAATGAATTAAGCTACAGAGGCACGTTAAATACAGGAACACAACAAGGGACAGTGACATCACCGAAATTGTTTTTAACACGATTTGTACTTTATTCCGAATTTCTTCTTTCTATGGGAAATAATAGGTTTCGCTGATGATACATGTTTATTGTTTTCATCAGATACAGACAGATGGGAAGAATTAACATCAATGGTTGAACAGCAGCTATCTCTTGTTAGTAAATGGCTTCACACAAACCTTTTATTTTTCAATACTAAAAAAACTAATTTTTTAACTTTCTCACTCTCAAAAAAAGGACAACCCAAAGAAATCAGTAAATTGAAAATTCACGACTGTAAATGTAAAAAAATAAATAATAGAACTAACTGTGGTTGTACTTCAATAGATAGAGTGTCAACAACAAAATACTTAGGTCTGATTATAGACCAAACGCTGACATGGAAATTTCTTTTGAAATGGAGACTATTTTTATTATTCGATCCATTTATTACAACTTTGTCTGTAAGGTGAATGAGTAATATCAGGTGTGGGAGACTATTTGTATTATTCGATCCATTTATTATAACTTTGTCCGGAAGGTGAATGAGTAATATCAGGTGTGGGGGACTATTTGTATTATTTGATCCATTTATTATAACTTTGTCCGGAAGGTGAATGAGTAATATCAGTTGTGGGGGACTATTTGTATTATTTGATCCATTTATTATAACTTTGTCTGTAAGGTGAATGAGTAATATCGGGTATGGGAGACTATTTGTATTATTCGATCCATTTATTATAACTTTATCTCTACGGTGAATGAGTAATATCGGATGTAATTTTGAAGAATTCTGTCCTAAAGTACATAATCGCTTGTATGAGATCACCTTCTACTTCATCTTATACTTCTGTTAAATAAGAATATGCAAATATCTTCAATATTTTCTTTTAAATAAAATTATAATTATTATTAACTACGGGAAACAGACAGTGAAAAATACACTCCAGCGCCGGGATTTGAACCACGGGTCTCCGGTATTTCCAGTACAGATGCTCTTACCAACTAAGCTACGCAGGAGAATGATATTTTACTGCCGTAATCGGTAACTAGTCCCGAATTCCAAGCTTTCAATATTCATACACATTTAGACAGTCAATATTTATGACATTAGAACTAAACCGAGAATTAACGCTTATAATTATAAAGTACTCAATTTTCTATTATTTCAGGCAAAATGTTTGAAACTTAAGGTGAGCAAAGGGCAATTCTCTCTTTTGAAGAAGGAAACAAATGAGACTTACAGTGCAAGAATGGACCGACTTATAATAGGCGTTACTCTGGCCACCTTTAACCCTCGGCACTATAATTGGTTTTTTGTTGTAATCTCTTTTAGTATTTATTCAATGAATGTGAAAAAAGCTGTAAACGGATCACTAATTGGCATTAGTTACGGCTGGAAGAATTCAATTTTACGTGCCAATCAACACGATAGATGGTCACAGGACCACTTGACGGATCTACTGGATAGGATCTTACTTGGCTGTATTTGCTCGAGTGGAACACAGGGCTTGCAATGTTTCGAACCGTGGCAAGCCTTGCCCCCCTCCCTCAACTCTTCTCACCTCCGCGCTGTTCTTCCGTACCAATGTCTCATCAAGTCGACCGACTGACTGTTCCTTTCACTGCTTCTTATTCCTCGTGGATCCTGTTGGAGAGTGTCTCTCGCCACTTTTTTTTCGTCACAGTAAAAAACAAGTCTTCCCTCTCTGGGATCCTAAACTATTGATAATCAGGACACTTCTTATTACTCTAAATAAGTTTTTAATTTTAGGGAAACAAAATAAGTTTCACTTCAAAATTTCTAGTTTATTATGTATTATAAATATTATGTTTATTAGGTATAATAAAATTATTATTTTATCTCCAGTAGGGAGGAAAAGTTATTATTTTTAATTAGTTTAGAGGGACTAAAGTAAGTCTTTTCATCCCTGAACTCAAAAAGTAGGGAGAAAAAGTAAAAGTAGGGCGAAATAGTAAAGATTGCAACTTAATTATTTTATAAATATGTAGTAGAAAATGAATGGCTAATGTAATGAAGTTGTTGAAATCAGGTTGGCGACACTGCTTTTTCGACCATGTTTATCTTTGTTTATAACCTGCATCTAAATAACCTTCTATTTGACTTTAATTCCAATTCTTTTTTGTTTTTATTATTGAATCTTTTATATCTGCTATTAAAAGTGCTAATAATTATTGTTATTTATTAAAATAATAAATAAAAACTGTGCTATGGACGAAAATGTGTATTTTCTTCCTACTGGAGATAAAATATTGTATGTACCTCGTGAGTAAAGTGCCATTATTTCTCTCGCGATAATTATCTCCCTCGGCTGCGCCTCGGGAGCTAATTAGCGTTATTCCCTCGGGAATTAAACGCTATAATTCCCTCGGCTTCGCCTCGGGATTTAGGAACCACGGTTTCTTCGGCTCCTCCTCAAGAACCAACTTTTTCGCTCAGGGAATATTGGTTTACTTTACTCCCTAGGTGCATAAATAACTATTATTACGTATTACAAACAATTGCATTTTGTATTGTCTTTATGAATTATTGTTTGTAGTAGTTACAGTTGAAGGTAATATTATAGTGTTATTTATCTTAGGAATATTTTATTAAATATAAAATATTAATGATAGGCGATTTAAAACAAGTTTTAACGATTTTCATTTGCGTATAGTTAAAACGGATTCCGACTTCTACCTTTTTCATAATCGTATTTTAAGAAGGAGTTTCGCCTTAGGTGAAAAACAAAAACGTAGGAAAGAAGCACTTACATGTTGAAACAGGTTGTTTCTTGTAAGACGAGGTAGTCTTTGCTTGGAGAAAAGAGTAGTTTGTAGCCTGCAATACTTGTGTGTTGGGTTTAGTATACACTCTGTTGTGCCTGCTAAAACCTTGACAAACACTTAAGATTTCCTCTCGTACGAATCCTACTTGCCACACTAGAACGAAGGTTACGTTACAGGCCGATATTCCACTTCAACGTGCCCCTTGTTTCCCTAGTACTCAACTAGTGTTAAATGCTAACCTTTATGACAACCGAGCCCGTATTCATTGCAATAAATAAACTCCTTTAACGACAATTCTAGAATCTACATCTTCTTAACTACTTTTTGGTATAAAAGAAAGTATTGTGATGGCGTGAAAATTCGGTTTTGTTATTTTGATGGATTTACACGTTTTGATGTCCCCCGAGTCCAAAAAAGTGTTTTGTTTTTTTTTTAAAAAATGTCTGTCTGACGCCTGTCATCTGTGCAGGCGCGGTGAGCCTAAACTACTGGACCGATTTTGTCGACATTTGGCATACATGTTTAGAAAAATCATACCCCAAGGTGCAATTGCTAAAATGAATTTTAGCTCCGAAGTCGGGGGGAGCAAATAACTCCATTAACGCTGACAAAAACGTGCAAAAAAATTATTTCTCGAAAACGGTTCCCCGACGATTGATTGTGAGTAAAAATTCTAAAATGTAGTCCATTTAAATACGATGAATCCGAAGTTTCGCTTCCACTAGTGGAAGCGAAATGTCGGATTTGAACCCCTTGGTGACAGCGGATTTCACCGACAAACCAAGCTGCTTTTTTAGTCTACCCGCGGAAGCCTACACACTAAGTTAAAATTAAATTAGTTGGCATAAAATGTCTTAATTCTACCGAGACTTTGAAATGTTTAATGCTGACGGCTTTGGACCCTATTGAACGGCTTTGGACCCTATTGGACGGCTTTGGACCCTATTGAACGGCTTTGGACCCTATTGGACGGCTTTGGACCCTATTGAACGGCTTTGGACCCTATTGAACGGCTTTGGACCCTATTGAACGGCTTTGGACCCTATTGAACGGCTTTGGACCCTATTGAACGGCTTTGGACCCTATTGAACGGCTTTGGACCCTATTGGACGGCTTTGGACCCTATTGAACGGCTTTTTAGAGGGTCGTCATGGACGATAATCTAACTACACGACCCAAGTAAAGTGCCACAATACAGTCTGTTTTCAAATTTAATTGTAAACTCGTCGATTTTATCTCACCTTATTCGTTATTTTAAATGATTTTCATACTTAGATGATCAATTCAGATAAAATAAAGTTTGCTTGGGAAGTTGATTGAAATAGGTAAATTAGTCAGTTTATTAATTTGTCTTACTTTTACAATGCTAGATAAAGGTATTGGTCACGTTAAAGACCGTTTTCCTGGTTGCGTCTCAGAACTGGGCTTCCTAAACTCTTCCCAAAATAGAATTATACTAAGAGAAGCTCTATTAATTGTAATAAGCTGGTAGATACGATGTTATAGCATCGCATGTACTTTGTTGTTAGCTTACATAACTACATTAGTAGACAGAAAATCATTCGTATAAATTCTAGAATAATATATTTAATTTATTACTGATCAAGTATGTGCTAGTCAGCGCACAAGTGTATTGTTTATGTAGTACCTATTGATGGTGTTTTTTTTTAAATTCTAAAAAGCCTACTTTGAACTATTCTATGGGCCTGATATTCTCAAAACACATAAACAAACTTCTGATTGAGTATTTTTTGCCACTGAACTGGACTATTAACATATAAATACATCGAAAAGAGAAGAAATTAATTTTTTTTTCTCGAAATTTCTAATAATTGGTATGTTTATTTTTGGTCGAAGAATGTTCAGGAATTTTTTGCACTGTACATACGTGAGATAGAAGGGGGGGAGGGCACTTTTCACACCAACTTTAAACTCGCCTACCCTCGTCCTGTCAAAGCTTATAACCAAAAATTATATATTTTTGTAATTAGCTCGACGTTCCCTTTCATATGATACCCCACACGGTTTCCATAACAAATAATTATTTTTTAACCTTTAAGTTTTTTAACCTAATTTTTTTGAGAAATACTTTTCTTAAGTCGCTGTATTTTTAAAATGTGTGGGTAGGTACTATACACTATACACATATATACCAAATCTCAAAGTCATCGGACGAAAGGTGTAGCCGAGAGAGCAGGCGACAGACGGACGAACAGACAGACACACGCAGGAAAATATAAGGGTCCTTAGTTTTGCCTACGGACCCTAAAATGAAATGAAACCATCCTAAGCTCGCCTCTAAGTGTTTAGGCCAAGCTTATTTTTTCTTTTATAATTTAATTTTGTGAAATTAGCTTTTGGTCACTTTTCCTCTGGATTACTGCTAGCAGTGCTTGGCTCAAGGTCACACGGACCCTAAAAATGGGTAAGTGATTGGACATAGTATTTAGGTAACTGCTATTGTATTAGGAATAATCCCTTATTACGCTCTGTGTTTGGTTTGCTACTTCTGAAATAAAAATAATAAAGAAGAGTAATAAAGGAAAGAAGGAAAAATAATATAAATGAAAGTATGGGTGCATCGAAGGTATTATAAATGGTTGCGGTTAGTATTTAGGTGGCTGTAAGGGAATAAATGTTTATACGCAACAGAAGGTCTTGATCTGTTCATTTCAGCCTGTTGCTTGTTTCCTCAAATATTTATAGAAGTTGTCTGAATAAAGGTGTGTCTCGGAGATGTCGGTGAATTTATTACATTCATTAGTTTAATGTTTAGTCGCTGTATGTTTAACGTTCTAGTAGCTGGGAGGGATGCAAATTTAACACCTTTTCTCTTGCTCTTGTTTAGTCAACGAGGGACTTGGATCAAGTCTTTACACAAACATAACTAAAGGATTACGGGCTGGTCAAATAAGGGTAAATGAAATGTGCAAAAATTATATGACAATGTGGACTATACTTGAAAAGAATTAACATTGAAATAATTCATTAAAAGAACAATTCTTATTAAAAAGAGATAAAAAAGGATTTTTAAAAAATATAAGGTTTTAAATAAACAATATAAATAAATAAAGTAAAGTCCTTGATTGTTAAAAGGAAATAATCAATTTTAAAAAAATGAAAATAATAAAATTTGAATATCTTGTAAAAGTGGAGATTTTGAGGGGGAAAATGTTAATTTGGTTAGTTACTAAAATAAGGATAAAACGGAAGAAAAGGTGGGAAGATACGGTGAAATAATATGCGCAAGTTCTACGACGAAAAATGGAGGTAAAATATTAGAAAGATCCAACCCGAGTATGTGAATGGTTCGAGTAGGCAGCAATTTCCAATCTCTCATAAGACCAGCAGTATGTTATGGATCTGAAACATTGGTTGCACTTAATAAAGAAATAACACGCCTCAGAGTCTTCGAAAGAAAAATTAATTCAAAAAAATATTAGGAGGTGTACTCGAGGAGCACGGTTGGAGAATTCGGACCGATATTGAAGTTGATGATTTTCTCGGCCATGAAGACATTATCAGGTTCATAAAAAGCACGAGGATAAGATGGCTAGCATCTTGTAAAAGTGGAGATTTTGAGGGGGAAAATGTTAATTTGGTTAGTTACTAAAATAAGGATAAAACGGAAGAAAAGGTGGGAAGATACGGTGAAATAATATGCGCAAGTTCTACGACGAAAAATGGAGGTAAAATATTAGAAAGATCCAACCCGAGTATGTGAATGGTTCGAGTAGGCAGCAATTTCCAATCTCTCGTAAGACCAGCAGTATGTTATGGATCTGAAACATGGGTTGCACTTAATAAAGAAATAACACGCCTCAGAGTCTTCGAAAGAAAAATTAATTCAAAAAAATATTGGGAGGTGTACTCGAGGAGCACGGTTGGAGAATTCGGACCGATATTGAAGTTGATGATTTTCTCGGCCATGAAGACATTATCAGGTTCATAAAAAGCACGAGGATAAGATGGCTAGGTCGTGTAATGAGAACACAGGAAAGATAAGTATAAAGCAGTTGGAAGCAAAAATGGAAGGGAAAAGAAGAAGGGGAAGCAGAAGACCTAGAAGCAGATGGCTGGACCATGTCAGGGAGGACCCCTCGGAGTTGTAGCTTGGAGAACTGTGGTCCAGGATAGGGATAAATAATAAATGGCGAGAAACGGTCAGGGTCCACCTAGGAATGTAGAGCCGGGGAAAGTAAAGTACAGTGAGCAAGCGATCCAAATTAATCCAAAACGTTCATCACTCTAACCACACACTACAATTTTAAATAGTCACTTTAGATAAAACTTAGTGGACTCGATCAAAAATAATAATGGGTGGAACAGTCTAAATTCTGCGGTCTGATTGACATAAGTTAGCTCTAAAGCTTTATTTGGTATAGCAGCGCTTAGGTTCAAGATAAGGAAGGGAAGAGAAGGATGAAAGTTTATCTTGAATTATTAGAGGGAGATCAAGACAAACAACTATGTTTGGATGAATTTAAAAGAGACACCTGTTTATCAGGGACGCAACAACTCCAGATAACATAAATAAACTCGACCTTCCAAAACAAAACAATAAGCTTTTGAAGAAAATATTTATCTAAAAACAAACTAAATAAAATAAACAAGGGGATTTTTAAAAGCTCTAACACCGACGTAATTGAATGCCAAGATAAGTAAAGATTGTCTGTGACCGCATACTCCCATAGACTAAAGTATTGTAATTGAAGCGAGCGTAGCGAGCTTCCTACATTCAACGAAATATGGTCCGTGTCTGTCTGTCTGTCTGTCTGTCTGTCTGTCTGTCTGTCTGTCTGTCTGTCAGTAACGTTCACGCGTGTGACGATAACTTGAGTAAAAGTTGACCGATTTAGTTGAAATTTGGTATACATGTTCCTCTTACTAATACTCAGGCTAAGTTCGTTGGACAGCGTGATCCGTCCAAGAGTTCGCGCGCAACGCTCGCGTAAACGAGAGGTACAAAAATTAAATTGGAATTTCAGGACGGGAAAAGATTCTATCATCATCTATTCGATGAGACGAACATTATTTTCAAATAAATTTTTTTACTAAAACCAACAGCGACACCGCTATGACTTAATAAAGATCGCTAAAACTATTAAAGCGGACCTAAACGTTTATAATAGAGAAAACAACCTTTTTACCGATATCTTACGTTCTAACGTAACGATTTTAATAAAACTTCATATACACCATCTAATGCACAATTGAAACAGGTATGCAAAATTTCAACTTGATACAAGCAAAATTCTTTGCGTAGTGACGAGATACATTTATAATAATTGTTTAAAAGCTACCGCGGGTGGTGAAGATTGTTATAGTTCGTATAGTGAGTGTATAGGGTACCGAGTACCCCCACTCTTTCCTACACTGCCCTCTTCCACTTATCTTCAACTATGACATTCATCATGATTAATAAATTTCAATATTCAGTATTTCATTGCAATACGCTCGCTTCAATGATAGAGCCACGCGATGCCTAGTTTAATTTATGTTTAATAGCATTGTTTTCTTTTCCCTTCCTCCGTCGTACGATAATTTATTATGCCTAATTCAGTCGGTTGTTAGGAGTGGGTTTGAAGATTACAAATGAAACTAAATAATTTTAAAAAAAATTACTTACAGGTACATGTTGCTGAATGAGTGCCAATGGGGAGAAGAATTGGCTGCATTCTATATTGTAAATTATCTGAAATATTTGTTGACGGGTTCGGTGAATTCGGCCCGGGACCAACCACCCTAAAAATAAAACTGAGACCATTACTATTTGAGGAATGGTGCGACAATGGTCGACCCCAAAAAAGGAAAAATCCTTACCTTTACTTGACGGGACTCGGGGGGGGGGGGGGGGGGGGGGGATCTATATTGTATGAGGAAAATTAAAAAAAGGGTCCCTCATTAAAATTCAACATTTTAACTTAAAACTTGTAACCTACCTTACCTCTTACCAGAATAGTCCCGTCCAAGAGGTAGGTGACTGCCAAAACTTACCTCAACTTCCTCAGCGTCAGATGGCTAGGGTTCGGACAAATACAAAATAAATAATAATATCTTCACGATAAATGATTAGATACTTTAACGAAAAGGAGGCGAAGACAAAAAAAAAAGATTTTGTAGTTACTTTAAACGTTCCCAAATAAATATTTATTTTTAATAAAACAACTTAACACCCTATTAGGGCAACACGGGCTGAATAAGTTCTTTAAACCGCTGACAATTAAACAAATACAGAACAAGTAATATTTTTGGTAAGCTGGTATTACACCAGAACTATGATTTTAAAGTCCATGAAGTGTACCATGATTTAAATAATAATAATAATAATAATAATAATAATAATAATAATAATAATAAAAGGAAAAAAAAAAATTATGGTCCGTTCTGATATAACCCCGATTACAATGTTTAATTAAACCTTTTAACAAAATGACTAACAAAAGAATAAATAAATCAATCAATAAACAAGAACAACTTCACTTAAAGGTAGGAGATAACCTCAAAGAGTTTTAATAAATTATCCTAAAAGGTTACTAAGCCTTAACCATGAGTTAAGCTCATGCTTAATCACCCAAAAATACGTAAGAAAACTAAGTGGCCTCAATAATAACGCCGGACCACAAGCTCAAAAAAAAAACAAAAAAAAACAATGAAACCCTACCTGATGATAAAAGATAGCCCCTATCTAAATACACATAAGTCCCTAACTGAATATAGATGATAGTGCCTAACTGAATATAGAAGATAGTCCCTAACTGAATTCAAATAAGTCCCTAGCTGAATGTGAATGATAGTCCCTATCTGAATATAAAAATATCTCTAACTGCTTACCGGAAGTCCCTAACTGAATACTAAATATTTGCCTAACTGAATGTACAAATTTCCCTATCTGAATTTAACCTCAAACTGAAGGTTGGGCATTTACCTGCACTTAAATCTACAAATATTTAATTAAATTTTGACACTTAACCTTTCCAGTGGCTACTTCACACAACGACCCTGGATAAGATCGATTAAGACGTTCCTAGGCGCATCAAAAGGAACACATTAAATCGCCAGGTTTGGGTTTTAACCCTTCTTAATAATACTAAGATTTTGTTAAACTTTCAGAGGTAACAAAGGTCACAATTACTTTCCACTTTAAAGAAATAGGTAAGAATAACTAATATCATAGAGACTAAAGGGTTGCCAAAGCAATTACCCTTGTTAAACAAAAAAAAGACTTATTAAATTAAATTAGGCCTGGTTACACAACTATGATCAGATAAAGGTTATAGGGCAAAAGGAAAATGTGGCATGGCGAGAGTGTGGAGCTACTAAAATTATGCCTCTCGTAAAATATATAAACAGACTTATGTACGACAGCTTACTTCTAGCTTACCCATTCCAGGTACGGCAATCGTTCCCCTCATTCTTCAGAATTTACTTTTAAGATAAACGAAACTTAATTTTACACAAACACAAAAAAAAACAAAAGGGGAACTTCCACACTGCCACAACTAATTTCGGGACGCCATTAGCTTCCACAACCTGTTGCACCGACCCCCAGCCTATCAAGCAGGGGTGCCAACACGTAATCGCCTAATTTCCCAACAATAAATTAAAACCCTTACCTAACGCATCCTAAATCATAAAGAAAATTAAGAAATAAAATAACAAAATTACATTTACCAACCATATTATCTACTTATCAGTAGAAGACGCATCAGAACTGGTCTTAGACCAAACCAGTTGTATACCAAAAGCTGATTGACATAAACAAAATATACAACACGGAAGTTAAAATCATAAAATATTATTAGGGATAATTACAGAATATGGTTATTTTAAACTAATACAAAAGAAGTTAAACTTAAGAAAATTTATAGAGCCGACGGTCTGAGAAGAATTCTGCTCCGTTCGGGTGTGAGCCTGTAGGAAGGTTTCAGTGGTTATCTAAAGAAGAATATCATTCTCAAGTCAGTTTAAAGCCAAGTTGGCCGACGAAGTAAACAAACAATTGATAACAGGGTGCCCAGTTACCAGCTACCACTCGGAAGTCAATTCAGTTGAAGAAATATGTTCAGTTCTATTGCTAAGTGAAATGTTAAAGTTAAGTGAAGTCAGGGCATGACCCAAGACAAAATAAATCACGGAGTAATGTTCAAAGAAGTGTTGTGGACCCTGGAGCGGAAATCAGAAGCTCGAACTGCCACTCGGAAGTTAATCTAGATAAAATGATGTGTTGTATTCTATTGCTAATTTAGTGTTGAAGTTTAGTGATGTTGGGCCTTAACTCAAGGCAAGATAACTCACGGAGTAAGGTTCACAGAAGAGTTGTGGATCCGTGAGCAGAAATCAGAGGCTATCGGTCTCAAACGGAACCATAGTTAAAACTTTTGCCTATACCTTATTGCAAAATATAGAATAATAGTACTAAATTGAAGGTTCGGCCTCGTGTCGTGCCCAAAGCCGCGGGCCGCCACGTCACGTCGTTCCGAGACCCTCTGCCTCGGACAGTTGACATAAGTCGGATATGATACTAAACAAATCTGAATGACTCTCTGCAAATAAACATCGGAGTAAGTCTCCAAAATCCCAATAATACAAGGTTATTAGATCTTTTGAGAAAAATCCTACACGTATCCAAACGAATTGGACCACCTAATAAAATCTTACGACATAATCCATTATTAAAGACAACCGGGATTGTTAACAAAGGAAACTGTTTGACTTTACCTAAATCCCCTAATTTTTTAAAATCCCCGTACCAAATGTTTTAGCAACAAAAATTTAGGTTAACCTACTCAAAGTGTAGTAAGTTTAAACTTATTAAATGTACCAGTTTGTTACAAACAGTTAAAAACGGAGAAAGTCAAATAGAAAAAACAATCATCCCGTAGAGGTGACCCAAAACATTAACGAAACAAAAGGCCTTTCACCGAAATTACTATTGGAAAAACATGAAAAACTTAAGAACTATAAATTCTAGAATATTATAGTTAATTTATTACTAATATTATCTCTACAGTAAAAAGATAGGTAAGTGATTCGATGTAGTATTTAGGTAACTGCTATTGTATGAAAAGTTATTTCTTATTACCCTCTGGGTTTGGTTTACTCTACTGAAATAAAAATATTAAAAAAGAGTAATAAAGGAAAGGAGGAAAAATAAATAATAGCTTGTGAATTATGTATGAAATACTCTAGGAATAACAAGAACTATAACTCGCCCTTTCGAACTTACCCAAGTTATTACTTGGATACTTTTGTTTTCAATAAATGAATTTATCTTACTCTTGTAGATGCTTTTACTAAATTCGCTAATGCAATTCTAATTGAAGTCAGGACAGCAATAAATGTTAGCAAAGCATTAATTATATATTTCACTTGATTCGGAATACTTAAATTGTTTATAATGGAATATGGAAGAGAATTTAATTGTGAAAGTATAAATAATTAGCAGATATCCACAAAATTAATATTGGCTTTGCCTCTTCTTACGTCCATGATAGTAATAGTATTGTAGATTTTACAATTATATAAGAAACATTTAAGAATATTAAGGGAATCTAAAGAAGATAACCTTATGGATTATAGGTTACAATAATTCAATTGATTCTGTCACTGGTTATTCTCCGTACTAGTTGGCAAATGGAACATCACACATTACTGAGAGTGACTCTAGATGGTTGCTGAGGTGCAAATTAAAACGAAAAACCCTATTTCTTAGTGTGAGACGTTTAACAATAGTTTTAATGGATTTTAATACAAAATAAGTTGTTGACATATTAGATAAAAATATTTGTATCTACGATTTATACGAAATACAAACATTTTATCTCTGTTTAGATGCTTAGAAAGTGATCCTTTTCGTAGTTGTATTCATTGCGCATGTGCGTTCCACAATTCTTCTTTATTTCCACACTAGTCCGGAAATCGCACGATTAGTTATTATTAAAATCCAACAGTCCTAGATAAAGTACGGTACGCAACTCGTGCGAAAATTGTATTTTGCTTTGCTCATGTGGTTTTACTACCCTCGCTGTCGCTCGGGTGCAAATTCCACACTCGCATGTAAAATGCTACTTTCCGCACTAGACGCGTAATGTACTATTATTTACTATTGTTACGAAATATAAACGTTGTATCTCTGTTTAGATGCGTAGAAAATGATTCTTTACGTACTTGTATTCATTGGGCATGCGCGTCTCATAATTCTGAAGAATCCCTCTTTTTTCCACCCTAGGGCGGTAAAAAAGAAAAATTCTTCACCTTTACGCACGATTAAAAGTAATACGGTAAAAGTAACAGTTTATATCGAGTTTTTTGTGAAAAACAATGAGTGATTTAAGTGATTATGACGAATATGAGGAGAATAGTACCCCTCCGAAATAATTAATTCGGCACAAAATACAACTAATGATTTAATGCCATATTTATATATCAAAAAAGAACTACGAAGTTCCATACAGGAAGTTTAAAAATCTAACAATCGTAGATAAAGTACGGTACGCAACTCGCGCGAAAACGGCATTTTGCTTTGTTCGTGTGGTTTTACTACCCTCGCTGTCGCTCGGGTGCTAACTCCACACTCGCATGCAAAATGCTTCTTTCCGCACTCGACGCGTAATGTACTATTAATATTGTTATTTTTAATTTTTTAGCGTTTTAATATTATTAGATTGTTAATAAACCATTAATGTTTGAACTTGGTATTATATTAATGGCATCTCGCTTAACTCAACTTAATGTAATTAAATTGATGTTCTCCTATGGAGGTATAAATTCTTTTATAATGACGAATACCATATCCGATACGAATACGAATATCCATGATCATTGTAAGTATGTTACATTTTTTATTAACGAATTGTTTAATCTGATATATATTTTAAGATAAAATATTAATTTAAAAGAGGAATTGTTAATTAAGCTAAATTATAAAAGGAATTGTTTTATTAATTATAATTTATTATTATAATTATTGTTTTAATTTTAGAATATTAAAATTAACGACTGAAGATGACCTTATTTTAAGGGTCGAAACGTCTCACACTATGAAATAAGGTTTTTCCTTTTAATTTACACCTCAGCAACCATCTGGATTCTCTCTCAGTAAATTTAGAAGGGTGTACCAGACTAATTAATACGTATTATTAATTTAATATTTTGCATCACACATTACTTTATTTTAAAACTCGACTACAGTAATTAGTCATTTATTTTTAATTAGGTTATTGATCTTTAGCTGAGGATTGATTGCTAAAAATCAATAACCTATTGAGATAAAGCTATAAATACGTTACTACTTTTTAACCGAATCATATCTAACCTCTAATCTAACCTTTTCACTATTCTATTGATGATCCACTGGATCTCTCGGTGTCCCTTAAGCAAGCAAAACCTAAGTTACGATCTTATAAGTTCTCGGTAAAACCGGCACCAAAAAAATTATTTTTCATTGACAGCTATATTAGCATGAAAGGGGTTTTAATAGGAAATAATTAATTTATTTTTATTTAATTTATATTTTTGTATTTATTTTAGAAGTTCCTTTAGTTGATAATATGATTTTGGCAATTATCATTTAATATCTATTTCTCTGTACCATAATTTAAGTAAATATTTACAACCATTGTACCACATAGTAAACATATATTATTAATGATAACTTTTATCAAATTGTTTTACCACTGAATGTAAAACTATGATGAATGAATTGTACCTTAGTAAAGATTTGGTAACTCACTCAATAGAATATAATCTTTGTGAAACAAATCTATTGCTTCATTTATATTAAAATAACTTATGTCTAACTAATAAAATAAAAATTAACAAAATTAATACAAATAATAGTACATTACGCGTCGAGTGCGGAAAGTAGCATTTTGCATGCGAGTGTGGAGTTTGCACCCGAGCGACAGCGAGGGTAGTAAAACCACACGAGCAATGCAAAATGCCGTTTTCGCACGAGTTGCGTACCGTACTTTATCTACGATTGTTAGATTTAAATAATAAATACAGAAAAAAATAAACTTGCTGTATGTAAGTTCGTATCTCTCTCTTGATAAAGATGGCATTAATTCTTGAGTTGTATTTTTTGCGGAATTAATTATTTCTGGAGGAGTATTATTCTCCACATTTTCGTCAAAGTCACTTGATTCACTCATTGTTTTTCACTAAAAACTCGATATAAACAGTTACTTTAATAAAAGAAGAGCAAATTAGTTTTGTTAAATGTAAACAAACTCGCTAATCGTGCGTAAAGCTGAAGAATTCCTCTTCTTTACCGCCCTTTGGTGGTAAAGAAGAGGAATTCTTCAGAACTATGAGACGCGCATGCGCAATGAATACAAGTACGTAAAGTATCACTTTCTACGCATCTAAACAGAGATACAATGTTTATATTTCGATTTTGTATCAATCGTAGATAAATGAATTATAACTAGACTTTCAGTTAGAGAGAGTTTTATTGATGTTAAAAATATGTATTATTTAGAAGCAACTAACTTGGTTGTTAGCCAGTATACTTGTTACTGCATATAACCATAAATATTCTTCATTCAGTACACTTGGTTTACGTATTTTGTTATTATATTCTCGTTCTATATGAGAGGCTTGGACTTGAAATAATTTTGTAACTGTAAAACTTAAAATAAGGCTCTTTAAAATAGAAGTTTTGGACTGGTTAGAGTTAATTAGCTGTTGCTTGCTATATTCCCTTCGGATAATATATGATAACTTTGTTTTATCATTTCACTAGTTGGGTCCGGGCTAGAAGGGTGTACTCTAACCCGACAATTTGAGTAAACGAATTTGAAACTTTACTTCGACACGAAACTTGCGGTTGCGGCTCGGCGTGATTATTAGCGTGTGTAATTGAGGGCGCTTTGAACCTTGGTGGTGGCGCGAACATCACGTACTTAACTGTCCGATAATTCCCGTGGGTGTCGCATTCTCCTCACTACTACTATTATTATTATTATACTATTTTGTAAGAATTTTCTCCCGTGATTGTTTTGTGAAACCCGTGAAAATTAGCTCTTAATATGAAACGAAAACAGGGATAATTGGACTACGGGTCCTTTGTAATTTGAATATAAACGACGTAAATATATAATGTGTGTCCGTTATAAAATTTCAAAGTTACCATCCAGTCTGATAAATACTTATTTGATAAGTGAAAGGCTCGTATACGGGAGGTTTTTCTTTTACAACGAAAAATCAAAATCAATGTGATCATAACAAACTAGCATATTGATAACTATACGATTAGCTTTCTCTGTCGAGTTTTTAGAACGAAGTTCCTTATGGCACGTTCTGGAGCCCGGGAGTGAATCCGAAAAAAACGACCAAAATCACCGTCACAAAATAACCGTCACAAAATCACCTTCACAAAATAACCGTCACGCTAAAAGCGTCACGAAATCTACGGATGACGATAACTTGTGTAAAAGTTGACCGACTTAGTTGAAATTTGGTACACATGTTCATTTTAACAATGCCCAGGACAGGTTCGTTCGACAAAGTTATCCGCCCAAGCGTTCACGCGCAACGCTCGCGTAAACGTAAGCTTCAAATTTAAAATTGGAATGTTAGGACGGGAAAAAATGCTAACTTTATCTATTTATGAGACAAACAACTTTTATAAATAATTTTTTTTAGTAAAACTAACACCGACTCTGTTATAAAGTGATAAAGATCGCTAAATTTATTAAAGCGGACCTAAACGTTTTAAATAAAGAAAACAACGTTTTTACCGATATCTTACGTTCTAACGTAACGATTTTAATAAAACTTCATATACATCGTCTAAAGTACAATTGAAACAGGCATGTAAAATTTCAACCTGATACAAGCAGCAGTTTTTTTTTACAGTGACGTGATATATTTTACAATTTTTAAAAGTTGATGGTTTAAGTGTGGGTTTGTAGTTAGTCTAGGTGGAATATTTAGAATGTAGAGTGACTCCCACTCTACTATACTTGGTTTGGTATCCTTTCGTGCCCAATCCCAACTCTTCTATCTTTCCATCTCTCTCTCTTACTCCTTCTTCCTGTCAAACTCGCTATTTATCCACAAAACAATGCTTTTTTTCAATTATTGTTTCTATCATTGAGAAAAGTATTCGTATATTATTTAAAATGGAAAGTGCACCAAGAGAATCGTCAGAAATTGACAGTGTCGACTGTGTTAAATTATTAACCAGTAAAACTGTAAATATATAAGTATAAATTGATGTAATAAAATAATATTGCTCATAAGCGGATCAAGGGATTTTTGTAAAAGGTTTTACTAATAATAATTTTCTAATTGAGTCAAAAATATTTATTGGAACGAGTAGTTAGCAACGTATACGTACTTAGCAGTGTGATTTGATATTTAATGAAAAATGTAAGGAACTTCGTTCCTACCGGGTGTCCCGCGACACCACACGTATTTTTATTTGTGTCTTTATAACATTGTGAAACTTGTTATAGTAGAGTCTACCGCGTAATATCGTGCTAGATGTCGCTAGGCCGAGCAGACGTCTTGACGGTTACAAGCCAAGTCCTCCAGACCTTCCTTTGTCTGTAAGATATTGTTGTTATAATAAGCGAATAAATTTGACTTGGAATTGACTTGATAAGCTTATATTCGAGTTTTCAGTACACTAAACGGTCAGTCATGTGATATTCAGCTGTCTGTGAGATGCGGCTAAAATAAAACGTCCTTTAGGTCCGGTCGTTCCGTTTGCAAGGCCCGTCGTAAAGCCTCTAGTCAGTAGACCGTAAGCTTTTATATGAGCATTGGAAATGCTGTAATGCTTCTTTTAGTGCCGACTTTTCTAGTATTTCTACTTTGTTCCCTCCGTAGAATATTCTTTTGTCTCTTCTTTTAAAAAAGGTTAGTTTCTATTTAGTTCGCACGTAGCACGTTCGAGTTAGAAGTGCGCCCGAATTCCCGATTCACGATAACCTGACATTAGAACTCGAGTAAATTTATCTTCTGAGGAACCACTAAAACATTTATCCTCATCAACTGTTTGATTCTCCAATGTGTGATATTTACTCATAATCTTTTAACCAAGATGTTTAATTTAGATTTTAAAATGTAATTCTGCTTTTTTAAGTTGTCTTTCTTATTCCATTTTCAAAGTCAAGTTTTTCGTATCCCATATGCTACCTTTGTTCTCCCTCCTTTTTTTGAGTAATGTGTATTTTTTTATCTTTTCTTTTACTACCTCTCACAATAACCCCACTAGCCGGACTTTTTTGAATCTGTTGCTTCAACTTGTCTTATACTGTACATCTCATTCACTTCAATGCTATGTTACTTTGAACATCTAATTTAGGTAACGTTTTTATTGTCTACCACTTAGTTTAAGATGTCTGTTAACTTTAACTGTCTATATTTAATTATTTTATATACTTTTATTTCAATTATTATATTTTATTATGATTATTTTTCTTTTTGTATATAGATGTTGATTTTCTGTTGTTTTTTTTTATTTGTATAGAATCTGATGATGGCTAATAAATAGCCGAAACCGGTTATTTGTCAATACAAATACTTTTTGAGAAGTTTTATTTTATTTTCCTTTTAAAAGATTTATCCTCGTTAAATTTAAATTGAACTTAACACGTGCAATGATGCGACAATGTTTATCTTAATGATAACTCCGAATCAAAGGTATTATTATTAATTTGCTAATCTAATGGGCAACTGAGAACTATCGCATTCTTTCAGTTATCCGTTTATTTAATTTTCTGATTATATTGTTTTAAGAACTCTCCCCCTTTTACACTCTTACCTATTGGGAACGATTTGTTTTGTACGCTTTGGAAAATGCTTCCGTTTACACAATGGACTTGTTTTCTTCGTGTTTATAAGCGTTGAATCTATTTAACGTCTTCTGGATAGAACAGCGCATCCAAATTCACGTCTTTTTAAAAACTCTACTACATACTCTCGACTACATAACTGCTACCTTTTACCAAAAGCACTCTTCTTTACGAGGATATATTCGCTGCGAGCAAGATTTGTAGTAGCCTTTTTCCTGCGAATACGGTTTCTTCCTTACGATTTTTCGCTGTTCTGTTTTAGACGTAGAACGGTTGTCAATCTGCTTGGTTTTCATGTGGGCCGTGTTTATCACCCTGTAGATATAACGGAGTTTTACTACATTTGCCGAGGTTTTTTTTTCGGTCTGCCGTATTGTTAAAAATTGCGTGGTTTTCATATCGGCCGTGTTTATCGCCCTATAGATATAACGGAGTTTTACTACATTTGCCGAGGTTTTTTTTTCGGTCTGCCGTATTGTTAAAAATTGCGTGGTTTTCATATCGGCCGTGTTTATCACCCTATAGATATAACGGAGTTTTACTAGTTTTGCCGAGTTTTTTTTTTTTTTTTTTTTTTTTCTGTCTGCCGTATTGTTAAAAATCGCGTGATGTTTTCATGTCCGCATGAAAAATATGTTTTAACAATGTAACGTATTTCGAATGGCGATACGGGAGCCAAATGCATCCCCAGTTGGAGTAGTAGAATCGTTTCGAAAGGTCCGTTTAAAAAAAAAATTAAAAAAATGACAAGAATTTAAAGGAGAAATATGAGTGCACTCGGCTCTAGGAGATACTCTCTGGCGGCTATCAATTAGGATTTTTTAACCCTTGCCTTCTCTCTTTCTCCTGCCTGTCGTCCTACGCTCTGCTTTCGTGGTAAAAATATGATTCGAATAATACTGTGGACGTTTCGTCGAGTAATGTATTGTTGTGTCATCTCCGAAAATGTAGGGTCGCTTAAAAGGATATAACGGGTCCGCCTTCGAGCTCCTGCAGACCGCTGACAAATGAACAACAGCAAATTAACTTGTTAAAATTATAAAAATAAAGGTATATTATATTTCTTCGAGTGACGAAGTCACACAATATCTAACAAGTCAATTAATCTTAGTTGAAATGATAGCGAATAAGTTCCTATAAAAAGTTGAAGGTATTTGACTGTATTTTTATGTCATAAAAGAGGTGTGATCATAAAAAACTTGTTCACACAAATTACCTTGGGTAAACAGTTTGACTTATACTTATAGAGTCACTCGATAACCATAAGATTATCTGAAGAAGGCAGCATTTGAACGGTCGAAACCGGTTAAATTGTTTCAAATACGATTCATTTTGGTGAAGATGTTGTTTAGTTATTATATTAAACTACACTTCTTTTATGTAGAAGGTATAATTTAAAGACGTCTAGAAAGAGGACGTGACAGCTCTTTTAACTAAGAGGCAAAAACAAAGTCGTATAGATTACTAACGTTGCTATGATCATGCTTCTTTCTGAAACAATTGATAAACTATGTTTTCATCGATTTGATTATTTAATTTTTGAAAGAAAGTATAATAGAACTTATAATTACTGAAGAATGTGTTTTAATCCCTGCAAGAGACATCAGGAGACAATTGCGTAAACATTTTATAGTTTTAATGTGTAAATGTCTCAAGGTATCTGGTATTTAATTTAGGTAGTTTTCACGATAGTGAAAACCATATGGGATATGGCCCCAGCAATAGTAGATTGACGCATATCATCCTAGGCACGAAGAATCCTCTTCCGAAGTTCATCAACGTCCATTATTCTGCCTCCCACGCACACTCTTTGTTCTAGCCAACCCCAGACAGAGTAATCAATTGGATTTAGGTCTGTTGGGCGGCCACTCGTCTGGTTGAATGAAGTCTGGGCAATTCTCTTGCAAGTATTGAGTTGTTTGCAAGGAGCGATGGGACGGGGCACTATCTCGCATAAACTTGTAATTTGGCACTTGATCTTCAATTTCAGGCAACATTGTGCTTAACACATCAATATCTGAAGTACTCCTCCCACATGCCTACAAAGAACCCCCACTCCACCATATGGTTATTTATTCTTTCAAAACTGTTTGTACCAGGGGGCATGGAGCCTGACCTGGCTACGAATCTAGAATTAAAATAAAGATTAATGAATAAAGTAAATTAAGCGGACTGTGGGTTGTAAGTTTTAATATTTATTTTTTAAGTGGTACAGTATGAATAAGTAAAATAAGAATTTAGCTGTTTGGAGATGTGTAGAATGGTGTGAGGTAGTGACGCCTTGCAGAAACTATGCTGACTTGGAGCTGGGTACCAGCTCTGATGGGGAAGTACTTCCCTGGGTACCAGGGTAAGTTCCCAAAACATTCAACCCTTTCTGGGTACCAGAAATCTAGCCCTGAGAAACTGATCCATACTTGGATACAGGGAATTAAAATGGATATTAATTTTTATTTCATTATTTTTTTATTATTATTATTTATTTTTATTTTTTCTCTCTCTCTCTCTCTTTTATAAGTACACGCTTATGGGGGGAAAAAAAAAGAAAAAAAAGATTAAATAAATATACAATAATACTCAACGCATTTTATTTAAACTGTATAACACTAGATTTATGGAAAACAATTATAATTAAAAAAATATATATATTTTATGTTTAAAGGTTATTATGGTACAATATTTACAATTCATATTAAATAAGTCGAGACAGGGTCCTCTCTCTAGGTAAAAATGTACACCTACTGAGGGCCCTCACCATGTAATTTATTTATTTATTTTTTATAATTGTTCTGTCTTTTTGGTGGAAATAAATATTATTATTATTATTATTATTATTATATAATTAAATAAATTAAAAATAAAATAAGAACATGTCCACCACTCACTCAGAGGGCTACAAACACACACAGATCTGTCTTCTCCTTATCTTCCTTTTCATAAATTGGAGGGAAGTGAGGGTTTTTGTTGCCAGTGCCAGTCCTGGCCAGGTTTGCCAACAGTGCTGAGGGGGCTAGGGCCAAAACAGTGAACTTGGAGGTCCCCCTAAGATGTTGGCATGGCTTTCACTTTAGCTGCACTCTCTGCAAGAGGTAGGTAGGCAGTTACCCTAAATAAGTGTTTAAAAGTGGCTTAAACAAAAACTATAATACCAGACAACGATTATAACACGGACAACGACTTTTTTAAGGCCCTTATTTAAACCGTCATTGCATGGCTTTCACCCAATAGTGCGGTTTTTTGGCCCACCCTGTATATATGTTTTAAAAATTGTTTGTCTATTTTTTTCATCCCTTTGAAATCATGCTGTTTGACTGGATCACCCCTGTATATTGAAGAGTGCCTTTTTGTTTGTCCATTATGCTGAAAAGTAGATGAACTTGCATATGTATTTACATAAATAAACTCGCTGGCGTCGGCTGGCCGCAGGCCAGCCTTTGTTCGTCGAGTAACTAAGTAGATATAAGCTGATACTTATATGATCTGGTAATGTTGTAGGAGGTTGGATATAGCCCCCGGGGGTTTAATTAATACTATGTAATTTTGAGGTTGTACTGCAATGCTTATGCATTTAACATAATTATTGCAAAATTTACATTATCAAATAGATTGAGTCTAGTAAAAAGAAAAAATGCAATATACTTATATGATAATTTTGCCAATATATGATATGATAATTTAAAAAAAAAATTATCTTCAATTATAATATTTATCATAATTACTTATCTTTTTAAAATGCAATATTTGTTACATTACGGTACAATTGTCTGTAGTTATTTAACTCGAACCAAGTTTTGTAATTGTGTTGTAGGTTGGGTTTTGGGTTTGTCCTATTTATATGACGTAAATTGTCTTTAAAAGCATTTCATTTTTTTTATAAATAAACTATTATGTTTTTTTATGCTAACCAGAAATATTTAGGTCTTTGTTAAGGTTAAGAACTATTTTGAACTAATGTTCAAGTGTAGAAATAAGTGTTTGATTACATTGTATTTGTTGTAGGTGCTTAAAAATGATTCTAATAGAGTCAAAATAACAGAATGAAATAAGAGAATTTTTATTTATATCCCAAAAGCAAAATCTAAGATTATAAGAAATTTTAGGGATCACCATTCATCTACGATATGTCATGTTTTTTTTATGCTTATTTTCATCTTTGTACCAATGTACCCTTAATGAGTACCAAAAGAAAAATAATAAAACAAAATCAGTAAAAGACAAAGACATTGTTTTACCACTAATCATTTCCACAATCTATCTATATATATAAAGAAGAGTGTCTGTATATATATATATATATATATATATATATATATATATATATATATATATATATATATATATATATATATATATATATATATATATATATATATATATATATATATATATATATATATATATATATCAGCAATGTAATACCGTGATTTTGCACACTGCAATAAGGTACACAATTTATGTTAGTGAGAGACACCAAGGGATGTGCCACGCAAGCAACATTAGACTATACGTCACAAAGCTGTTGGCTCGGCATTACGCCATGTCCTGCATCGTTTCGTCGCGTCCGACTCATCAGGGGCCCGACGATGCCCACCCAACTCTGGACCTATACCAAATCAAGAAGATCAGATATAGGGCTTTACCAGAGACGAGCGTGCTCTCACACCGATTTGTATAAAGGGCCCACATACCCACAAATATATACATACATATATATATATATATATATATATATATATATATATATATATATATATATATATATATATATATATATATATATATATATATATTTGTGGGTATGTGGGCCCTTTATACAAATCCACAGTTTTATTGCGATCCTGATGAAAATGTGCACACTTGACCTCCGAAGCAAGGGGAAGGTCACTTGTCTACATGAGATTTCGAAATTAAATTTTGGTACACAGGGATATGGGGTACAAATGTCAAAGTTATGAAAACCCTTCATGATGCATGTCGTTGAAAAAGTCTTTAAGATTACAGTAATTGTTGTTATGTACATTTTTGTTCTATTTTCATTTAGGAGGGGGGTAAAATGGAAAATACAGGAAAAATATCGCTATAGATTATATAAAAATCGGTCCGAGACAAGTCAGACAAACTTTCTCATATACGAGTTTATAATTACTTAGCCCAGAGTTTCTATTTATTAGTTTTAAAATGTACATTTAAATATTATTGAACATTTCATCAAAATATATCATAAAAATAACCTCCTGGGCGGGGAATCGAACCCGGGCTCTCTCCGTCCGCATTTTAAGCTAATTTCTCAGAAACTAGATTTTTCCCGGGAAAACGGTTTATATCGTTGGATTCGTATTCAAATGGACTACATTTTAGAATTTTTTTAATCAAAATCGTCGGAACCGTTTTCGAGAAAAAAAATTTTTTTCATGTTTTTTCAGAGTTTTTGGGGGGTAGCGCCCCCAAATTTAGAGCTAAAATTCATTTCTCGATTTTGTCTCGGGGTATGATTTTTTTGAACGTGTATGCCAAATTTCGTCAAAATCGGCCCAGTAGTTTAGGCTCCAGGCGTCTGCACAGACGACAGACGTCCGACAGACTACAGACGACAGACAGACATTTTTTAAAAACCACTTTTTTGGACTCAGGGGACCTCAAAGCGTGTAAATACATCAAAATCTCAAAATTGAATTTTCGCGCCATCACAATACTTTCTCTTTAATATGAGAAAGTAAAAAGAGGAGAGTCTTGTATGAAGGTATTTTTTATACAACTCTTAATCTTAAATTACTGTACACTTAAAGAGCATTTCAACGATATGCATCCTGAAGGGTATTCGTCACTTAGCATTTGTACCCCTGTGTACCAAAATTTATATTTTGATTTCTTATATACGTAGTTGCTTCGAAAGTCCCCTTGCTGGTCACTTAAAATACATGTGATTTTGATTTTTAAATTTTGGTACACAGGGGTACGGGGTACAAAAGTCTGTCAGATATATCCCTCATGATGCAAGTCATTGGAAAGCTCTTAAAGAATGTAGTAATTGTTATTATGTACACTTTTGTCATATTTAGATGGTGGGAATTGACCTTAGTCCAGTTTTCAGCCAAAATTTATGAGATTTATTAGTTGTATGACATGGTCCCGTTAAAACAAATTAAGGTTTATAAGGTTTTTAACATAATTTCCTCTCAAGATAACAATTATTTATGCATATTTATTTTCCAATGTTATTCTGATACTTTTATAACTACTTCTTTATTGTTATTTTAGTCACTTAGGCAGTGGCGCACCCAGGATTTATTTTTGGGAGGGGCACAGATTAAAAAAAAAATAAGGGGGGGGGGGGGAGGGGATGTAATGTGGGCTTAGCATTATCACAGACAATTAACCAGTCTGGTTTTCTTTGTTCTTAAATTACTCCATATCAAGGGCGGATCCAGCCAATTTTGAAGGGGGCTGGCTCTCTTTTAGGGGGGTCCGGGATTTTATAGTTTACGTTACTTGAAAACATCTTTTTAGCCTATTTTAAGAGCATCTAAAATGTTATTATACACAAATAAATTTAAGTTTTTTATGAACGGGAAATGAAGACCGGGGTATTTTATTTAAACAAAATTATATACTTACCAATAATATTTTATTATTAAAAGTTGTACATTATATAATAGATTAATGTTTTATTTTAGTAGCCAGAAAAATAAATTGGTACATTTTAAAAATATTTTAGTTATGTAAATTAACAAATGTCTTTTTAAACGCCAAAAAATATGTCGGGCAAAACTAGGTAGATTATTACTTATTTATTAAGTGATACTGACTTATTTAAAATACTTACTTATTTTCATACTTAAATTTTAAGTCTATGGCTTTGGTGGAGGGAGGGGGGGGGGGGCACATCTTTTTAAATGCCAAAAAATATGTCGGGCTAAACTAGGTATATAATTACTTTTTTTTTTTTCACTATAACTTTAACATGTGCTGCGAAATTGCATACTTAAATTTTAGGTCTGGCTTTGGGGGGGGGGCACGTGCCCCCCCCTGGGTGCGCCACTGCACTTAGGTCTTGATTTTTACAACCTGGACTGCACCGGGTACTTCAGCTATTTGATGTATATTTTTGAAATCTACTCTATCAAGTAAAAGGTATTAAGTGTCATTTGATACCCCACTCAAAATGGCGTAACATGAATTGTCAGCTATTTTGGATTTTCATATTGGTGCGTGTATTTTACCTCGTACCGGCACGTTCAGTACCTGGCCTTTACCCTTTGCAATTCAAAAAAGGCACGGTCATGTGCCGCAATGCAAAACAGCTACAGCTCTCCACTCTTCAACTCAAAGGTCTCTGTTAGGAACGATAGGGGGGTGTAAGCCAATCGGACTATGAAAATCCAAGGCATATTCTAAAAGAAATCGAAAAGGTAAAACGAAAGGGCAGATACTTACAGTTCTGGTGGAACAGGCGTGGGTGAATATCCAACGACAAGCCAAGTTGATTCCGACGGCCGCGAGGATACGTCTTCCAGCGGCAGTCATCGACAAAACGGAACATACCCTGAAAAGGGTTTGCTGTACAAGTACTAAACGGGACGAGACTTCCAGAAACGCCATTCTTCTTAGAATGTCGCCCTGGACGAAAGATACGATATGGCAAGAATATAATGGCCGGTCCAGAGAAAAAACAAAACAAAAAAGGACCCGGTCCGTTACTATGGTAACGGCATGTTTGCCGATAAAACTGAAAGAAAAGTTATAACAGAAAGATGTCTTAAAATTAAGGGAAGGAGAGTGATAGTTTTTGGAAGTAATATAAATTTTATAGCTGCCTATAATTTATAATAAAAAGTTCTAAGTGATAGAAGATCAAAGGGGACGAGAGTTACAACGAAGGTAATCTCTTGGTCTTTTAAGAGATAATTTCCCATACAAAAAATATACGATACTACAATATATGTATAGATATTGTATATGTATATATGTAATGTATATGCATAATGTATAAATGCATTTTGTAGTTTTTTTAATACGATTAGTGACAGAATAATAAAATTTATAGCGGTTGAAATGGTTATAATTCCTCATGCTCATCATAAAAATAAGTAAAAAAAAGAAAAAATCCGGCTCATGTATACGGAACTGCTTTGCACTTAATTTTTCAACAGGATGTTAATGTACATTTTTTCTTACTCTGAACGAGTAACGAACCAAGCTGTAAGCTTAGATCGCTTACCTGCCAGGTAAAACTAAAAACCGTTTTAACTTCTGTATAAAAGTAGTACTGGACTTTTTATTTTATACTGTAAATTCAAATTGCTTCTTCTTTTCCTGGAGCCGTAACTTTGTTTTTCTTTTCTTTAGTAGCCCTCTTTGTTACAGTTATTGTTCTAGTTCACGTAAATCAGAGTAGTTTCGAAGGACTCTACGACCTTACAGGTCCCAGAATAAATTATAAAAGCTCGGTTTTTATTGTTATTGCAGCTCGGGCGATATCCATTACTTCCTTTCATAGGTTCTATAAGGTTATCTTAAATTTGCCTGGCGGAGTCACAAAGCTTAATACGTGTTGTAACCTTCCAGTCCCAAAGCGTATCAACCATTTATCTTCGGGTAGAGGTTTTATACACACACACACACGTGTGTTTATATATATGTATATATATATATATATATATATATATATATATATATATATATATATATATATATATATATTCAAACAATTTTAACTGTGGGAGACGGAAACAGAGAAAAATATGCTCTGGGTCCGGGATTTGAACCACGGGCCTCCATATTTCCAGTATAGCGCTCTACCAACACTAAGCTAAACTAGAAACAAACTTTTCCCTGAGCGAAACGTTAGAGTAATCCCATAATTTAGCGTGTAATGTATTCTCAAATCTAGGGACCGACATTTTTACGGCAGGAGAACTAGACTAGAGAAAGTTACGCTAGAATCTCTCCTCAGCTCGGAGGAGATGGACCGAAACTGCCAAGGATAACCGTATCTATGGTGTTTGGTGCAATGAACGTACGCACGTTACTACCTGATGGAGACATTGATTACCTGAAACTGGATTTGCATGAAACGAAATTGGAAATAGTAACAAATACGTTATTATTTTCATGTATTGTGGCATAGAAAAGGGAAAGAGCGAAGGTGTCTAATACAATTGACAGAAGGTGTCTAATAGGAAAAATGATATTATTGTGTTGTGTGGACCGGGTGGCAGAGTAGCGATGCTAAATTTAAGAGATGGTGATACTCAAGGATACCCTGATGCTCGAGGATCAAGTTTTAAGAGTTCTACTCAGGGTTATCGCACTACTCACATCAAAGTCTTGATAAAGCTTATGATTCTCTTGATCGTGAGTTTATGTAGAAATGTAAATGTATTGATATTCTTCAAATAGATAAACTTAATTAAGTGTATTGTCAAAGCGATGCCAGGATTATGCTAGAGAGTATTTGACTTGCAAGGCATGAACCGATGTCTTACGATCTGTTCGTGATTGCGAGTAAACATGTTTTTAGCAAAATAGAATGAAACAATTTAGGGGGCGTAAGAGTTTACGGAGAATATCTAACTCGTCTCAGGTTTGTCGACGATGTTATTGTTTTTTGAATGGGCTTAGTTTGGGGCAGCCCCGCCCCCGAACTAAGCCCTTTCTAACTAAGCAAGTTAAAACCAAAAACAAATATGAGGTCCTCTCCCTAATGTCTTGTCTCCTGAACTGTAGATACTGTGATGGAGGAGTGAGTCAGTGAGTAAGTGGCAATATATATATATATATATATATATATATATATATATATATATATATATATATATATATATATATATATATATAAAATTTAGTTACCTGTATTAGAGAGGAGGTGAGAAAACGAATAAAGCGGTAGGGAATGCTTGGATCGTATAATTTCTCTAAGACAATCATTATTTGAGCAAGGGATTGTTGGGAGCCTCTGTGTTCTGTGTCGCAACCCGAATGCTCTGCCTCCTCTCTCTTCGTATAGAGCAATATAAAACAACATTAAAAAGAATGTTGTGAGTGTAAGTTAGGGTGTTTCGTAGTTAGGGCCCTTCAAGGAAAAGCCTTATCTTACGAAATGCCCTTGGCCGGGGTGTTCTCCCTCGTGGTTATTTGCTGTGAAGAAGGGGAAAGGAACTGGTGAGAAGGGCCCTCTTGCTTCCTAGGTTGTTGTAACATTTGTTAAATGGAGTGGAATGTTTGTAATGAGAGGATGGCGTGAGGAAGGGGACCCTCGGTCTCTATACCTCCCACTCCTCCACCATTCATTTTCAAGCCTCTACAACCTTATTGAAATAAAATACGATTAGTCTTTACTTTTCCAAACATTCATAGTAACAAGGAACCATATGACATGTATATTTTTAGGCTTCGTTTGAAATAGATCCCCCCTCCCCTCATGTAATAAACTAAGCTGTTGATCGGAATCAACCACTCGTAATTCTTTTTTAATGATTATTATAAATGTATCACTTCACTACCCAGAAACTTATGCTTGTGATAACTTAACATTTTACTTACGTGTATTAATGGTAATATTATAATATAAGGACACGTCACCTAATCTTTTCACTCCAATCAAAGTTGACCACTTAGGCACGTCAAAAATATGTGTTCTTAAAGTAAAACTTATTAATATTTTGATGGCGCTGCAGGTTTTCTGCACCGTGATATTTGGCAGCTTTTGCCAAATGCCTTAGGACCATTGACATTTTTTGAACCAGGGATAAATCAGATACGGCTAATCAATTGATACCCCCGCTTCAAGACAAAAAGATATCTTTATTTTTGCCACAATATGTTTAATTAACCCTAAAAAAGTCTCTAAGTAACCTCTAAAGTCCCTACAAAAAAAAGTAAGGCTCTCCACCTCAATACCGTTCTACGATTTACTTCCTTATAATGTCCAATTATTATTCCTCGGTTAATCCCTTAATTTTCTAATTTTTCCTTTTCTTCTTGGGCTACAAGGGATGATCATTAAAAAACTTAGTTATTTATTAAATATTTTTTATTAATTAATTCACCACCATTAATACTCAGATAAAGGTCTGATGATGCCCAGGGATGGGCGAAAATTTGCATCAAATATAAAAATTATTTAAAAAATAGCTAAGTTTTTTAATGATCATCCCTTGTAGCCCAAGAAGAAAAAAGGAAAAAACTTATAATTTTCTTCCTAAGCAGTCAAATCGTTAACCATGTCAAATTCCATATTTTATATTTCGTTTATTCTCTGCTTCCTGGATATTCCAGCTCATTACTTTGGTTTTCGACTCATTTGTCTCCAAGCCCTCATCTCAATGTGCAATTCCTTCAGAGTTTTCCGGCTTCGTCGTAATCTTTTGGTATAATTACTAGGTATATCATCCACGGATAAATTTATAGTAACGGGAAAAAATAAACTGTGGTGTCAGTAATAATGGGACCTCAAGCTGAGTACAGGTTCACGTAAAAGAGATTCATATTGTTGACCAACTGACCTGCTAATGTAATACGCACTTTGTCCGTATACTTACCTTATAGGTTTTCCATCTACGAGTTTTTATAAAACCGAAGAAGGTTACGACGAGTCTTTTCATTAGTTGTATTTTAAAGAGCTAAATTTTACGATACAATCTTGGAAACTCCTCAATAAGGAGGATAGGATGACGAACTAATTTAGAATTTTGTAACTGAAAGCAAACATAATATGTTTTCACAAATACTGTGAAAATTATCAATTTAAAAAGTTATCGGCTATTTCCCGATGAAAAAGGACAATTTCACAACGTCGACAAATGTTCGAAATTGTTCAGTTTACTGCACTTTACCGCGTTCCATTAAACAAATGAATTATTTTGGGATTCCGGCTCGGGAGGGTTCCGAATAAGTAATTTTTATCAATTATTTAAAAGGACATATTAAAGAGGATTAAGCGGTAGTTGGCAGTGAAGACGGTGGTCGAAGCTTGGATGGCTTTGTTGAAGGCTAAGATTCTCTGGGGTAAGGTTTAGCGAGTTTAGCCACGTGAACCGAGAGGTTTGGAAAGGTGTCAGGAGGGACCGAGTTAAGTGCAAATCGGTTTAATCTCTTAGCGACTAAGTGCCAAACGCTCAAACTGCAAAGCCACATAATGGTTGTATGACTGGAGTGCAAACTACTCCCTCTACCTGCCAACTAATTACTCCTCGACATCCTATATTCTACATAATATAATACTCTACGATTCATCCGCCCGCACACAAAACTTATTATATAATACTCTCACTCTCTTCTAAACTCCTTATTTCAATTTTAAATAAACAGATCAAGTGTATGCTAGTCAACACACAGCAAGGGTCCGTAGGCCACACTGTATTGTTTAAGTAGTACCCTATTGATGGTGTTTTTTAAAATGCTAAAATGCTTACTTTGAACTATCCTATGGGTCTGATATTCTCAAAACACATAAACAAACTTCTTATTAAGTATTTTTTGCCTCTGAACTGGGCTACAACCATATAAATACACCGAAAAGACCATAATTATAAAACTAATTATAAACGTATTTTGTCAATAAAAAATAAAATAATATTTTTTTCGAAATTTCAAAAAAGTGGTATCTTTACTTTTGGTCCAAAAATGTTCAGGCATTTTTTCAGATTTTTTGCACTTCACATAAGCGAGATAGAGGGGGGCGGGGACACTTTTCACACCCACTTCATAGTTGCATACGCTCGCCCTATCAAAGTTATAATCAAAGAATTATATATTTTTGTAATCAGCTCGACGTACTCTTTCATATGATACCCCTCACGGTGTCGAAAAAAAACAACAAATTTTTACCCGTAAGTTTTTTTGCCCTAATTTTTTTGATATAAGTCGCTATATTTTTAAAATATGTGGGTATACATGCCAAATTTCAAAGTGATCGGACGAAAGGTGTAGGCGTGAGAGCAGGCGACCGGACGGACGGACAGACACACGCAGGAAAATATAAGGGTCCTTGGTTTTGCCTACGGACCCTAAAAACTGCCCACAATTAATTTTTTCATAAGATTTGTTGAAAACGCCTTTTTAAAGATTTAATTGTGGCTATTTTCGATGGATGATAAGGTGTAAATAAAAAGAATTACTCAATTTTTTCCAGAGACGTTTCGACCCTTCCTAAGGTCATTATCAGTCTTTACTTCTAAATTCATAGAATCATTTAATCAGATAATTAACACATATTCTTAATCACATCATGGTGTGTAATATATTATGTAAAACTTAAATTTAACTATAATTGAACTAATACATATTTTTATTTTACATACTTACATTTAGTGTAGAGTTTAGAAGATATTTAATTATTTTTAGAGCCAAATTTCAAATTCTGTTTCCATAAGAGAGCGTCACTAATTACTTGTCAAAATTTTAATAAAACTTAAATGATTATTTTAACATAAGAACAAACCAATTTACAAAACTAAAAACAATACACACAGATATGAACAATTTAAACAATTATAATTTCAAGATAGAAAGAACTTTTTATATACTACGTTTTTAAATTTTCTGTTGAATCGTATGTAATGTTGATAATGTAATGTTATTGTTATATAATATATAATGTTAGTGAAAAAAAATTGTTCTGAATGTATTTACTTCACATAAATGACAACCATCTAGAGAGCTGATCTTAAACCTATAGAAGGACAAATCTTTGTACAACGGATCTCCCCAACACCAAATCTAAAGCGTGCCATCAATATATTTGAAATAATATAAATAATACAATCGATAAATAATATAATCGATATTTCCTGTTTTGCTGTCATTCAATGTTTATCAATCACAAATTTGAGACCCGTCAAAATGAAGATTGCGTAAATATGGGACATGGCAAAAAAAAAAAAAAAATAACTTGCGGATTTTTTCCGAACTAACTTTCCGTACAGCAAAATTTGCTGAAAACCAATTAAATTCTGCTGAAAGATGGCTAAAAGTATTAAAATAATGCATTGTAGGGTTGGGACATCGATGTCGATGTATCGAAAACATCGATGTATCGGACTTTAAAAAATCGATGTTGAACATCGATGTTGATCTTTCGATGTATCGGTCAACATCGATGTTTTCCTGAAACATCAAAAAGATCGATGTCATCGATCCATCGCAGCCTAAAAAATGGACGATAACGAAATTCGGGGACGAAAAGGAGAGAATTTTTAAAAGTGGTGACCTTTTTTTTTTTTTTTTTGCTCTTCAGCTTGGAGGACCGATGTCGATGTATCGAAAACATCGATGTTTTCTTTCGATGTTTTGGCTAACATCGATGTTTGTTCTTTCGATGTCGATGTATCGAAAACATCGATGTTTGCCTATCGATGTCCCAACCCTAATGCATTGTCATCGTGTTCTGAGCTATGCTAAAAGTTTCATATGTCTAGCTATTCGGGAAGTTAGTTAGAAATCGATTGCCAGATTTGTACCGGACAAACAAACAAGAAATCAAGCTAATAAAACCTTAGCAATAAAAAATCTTTTTACACTAACATTATTACATGCAACTAAACCCTCAATACCAAGAGGTATACATAGTATTTAACATTAAATTCTACACCGAGAACATTCAAATATCTTAAATTAAAAATAAAATAGAATGACTAATTACAAGCTATTTACAGATTACAATTATATTGAAGAATATAATTGTCATTCTATTCGTATCATATGAAACTCCTTTTTAAAGGCCGAACGCAGAGATCTGCGAGATTATCCCAATGTTATTTAAAAGTTGTAAAATAAGGACGTAATTCCTGGTACATTCCTTTAAAGAGGAAAAGTTGAGATAAATAATTTTCAATGAGCCGTCCCTGTTCTCTAAGAGCCCTAATTCTATTACCCAAGATCTGAATTTTTAATCTAAGATTCTTGACATCCGCTTCAGTAGCCATAATTTAATTGATAAAATAAACAGCTAAACAGATTCTAATGGTCAAAAGGAATTGGAAAAGGAATCCTCTTACCAAGAAATATAAATACAATTATAATTATAATGAAAGCTAGAGAGGAAATTAAATAATACTCTAAGAACCTAGAATCGTTACTTAAATGAAAATAAAGAGAATTTACTGAGAAAGTTTTTTTTTAAAAAAAACCTATTTCAGTTCAAAAACAAAATTAATAATAACATTAAAAAATGAACAAAGATCTTTGAAATAATAATGTAAAAGGGAAAAAAGAAATAAGGCTCAAAGATACGAATTAAAACAAATTAATCTCATTTAAATAAGTTAGATTGAGAAGAATATTCACGCACAGCCTACTAGTAATATAATATAAAATAAATTCATACAGATGAAATAAAATAAAATAACTAATTCTGAACTTTCAATTACTAATAGTAGACGACAAAGTATTTTTGTAATAGATTGTGAGAGAAAAAAATAACTCAATAGAAGTGTATAAGAAAAAGAACAATCAATCAAGATAATTTGCAGTAATAAAAAAAACAAAAACAAATGAATGTCTCAAATATTCACCTCTTAACTTAAAAAATAAAAGTTAGTTAAAGGAAAGTTTAAAATAAGTAAAAAGTAAGTTCTTCTAGAAAAGTTAGTTCTTAAAAAAAAGTCATAAAAATTGTAGAAATTGTATCTAATAAAATCATATTTCTCAGAAAAGAAAGATATATATCCTTTTAGACATTCACACTTACAAATAACTTATTAATAAAAATTTTAATCTTCATTTTTTTAAGAAAAAAAGGGAATGGAAGTAAATAGCAATTAAAATTAATTAATTGATAGAAAAAAAATAAAATGTCATGAGAACAGGCTATCAGTATTTCGTAAGAATTAAAAATATAAAAACAATAATTAAAATATTTATTCTCTAAATAAAGGCTTTAAGTTTAGTTTAATAATATTTTTAGTTATATAATAAAATTGGTGAAATGTTCAAACACAAAATATAGTAATTATCTTCATTAGAATAAAATATAATAATAAAACAAAATAGAATCTACGTTTTCAAAAGATAACCAAATTCAAAGAATTACATTTTTTTAAGTAAGAAAAGTGATTTAATTAAGAAATGAATCCTGGTCACTGCACCAAATTTATGTGAGGGCAGATCTGAAACGGGTATCATCTTAGACTTAATAATAGATCATTTTTCTGACCCAGCCTCGTTGAGAAAGCAGAAAATGTTCTGTATATTAAATGTAGAAAATATGTGATACGCAAAGTTATAAAATATAATAATACATTTTACTGGCTTTACTGTGAAGCGTACAATGTGAGTCTTCATCTTCTGGTTGGCAAACTGCCCGGGTGTGGTGAAGGTCAAGTGGTGAAGGCCAAGTGGTGAAGGTGAAATGGTGAAGGTGATGAACTACTTGGTAGTTGATAGTGGTGAGTAACAATGTCACTGGATACAGTGGAGAAGCATGGCCTCTTGAAGGAACCAATGTTTGTTGTTACTTATTTGCGTATAGCACAACGCAACGATGAGTCTCGGGGAGACTGTTATACCGCATTTACACATTCGCGCTACATTTCCATAAATTCAAAAACTTGTCCATTCCATTCTCCAATTAAAGAGAAAAAAAACCAAAAAATAACACGTGATAAAGAGAAGGACTGGTTGTGAAATGAACAGCGAGTGTGTAAACACTGAGCTCGCCTCGCCTGCCCACTCGTTGCAACCCTTGACTTCCAGGAACTCCCTTTGACTTGTGCCAGGGAAACCGCTCCTGACACGAGCGCCACGAGTCGCGAGGCGATTGACGAGGCGAATGACGAATGAGTCGTTTACACAATCGCCTCGCGCCTTGCCTCGTCACTCGTGCGAATGTGTAGATGCGGATAGTTAGCACTGGGCGAGGTGGATGGGGTTCCAGGCTTGACACCAGACTGCCTTCTGCTAATCCCTGCCGACTCCCCACACGTAAACATTACATGACCTTTGATCGGCCCGGACACAAAACATTATAATCTTATCGCTTCTTTTCTAATAATTCATACTCTAAATTACATTTAATTTTACTCTAAATTTATATAAACTAATGTACGTGAACAGAATCCTGGCATAAATGACGGTGCCTGCCGCTGAAATAATAAGCACAAGCGGAGCCACAACTTTGGACCATCTCAAAACAGCCCTCCTTGAAGCTCACTCGAATATAGTGAAATCGCTTCACTCACAATATTGAGATTGCTAATTTGAAGCAAAACCCCATTGTGTGAATTTCACAATAAAATTCAAAAGATTTTTAATTTACAAATTGTTCGTATGAACAATCAGTAGCTGCATATCATAACTGACAACATGAGAAACCTAGCTGTCCGAGTTATATTAAATAGTCTTGTAGAGCCACTCATTTCCCTAATTGCACTCCCTGAATTCCTTGTGATCGGTCTAAACCCCCACCTGTATGTCATTGCGCCGTGATTCAGTGGTGATGATGTAAACAAAACAACTCTACGACATTGTTATAAAGGAATCGTTCCTTTATAACCTCGACCTTTATTGTATTATTTTTATTTTATACATTGTTTCTTACTCTGATGATGCTAATAAATTTAGCGAAACGTTAGCAACAACTTTCTCACTGTGTTTTATTTGACAGCATCTCGCTAACATACCCTCTAACTGTCTCTTTTAAATTGACATAAAATGGCGCCAGAACGAAGCGAAATCTAGTCATGGAAGTTTAGATAGAAAATTCTTTCCACTCATCACCCTAAATCACCACACCCAATTAATATGAAGAAATCAATACCCTAAACACTTGCGTATTAGTATTGATTAAATTTTGTAACTACAAATATTTTGATTATCACTTTTATTGTAATTATCCTATACAAATAATAACAATGATAATTATTATTATTAATTCCCTTTTGTTACCTAATTTACTTTCTAACTGCACTATTATTTTTTTTATTTGGTTTGATTTTTTCCAATCTGTCTTTATGTATGTGAGTGTTTATTTTATTTATTTTAATTTTTTCCTAATGCTCTTTTATTGTAAGCTTAATAATTGCAATTTAATCAAATATATTCTGTGCTTTATTATAAATTAATTTTGAATTAGCTTGACTAAAAAGTAAAAATGTTCAAGTAACTTTTCTCTAAATGATTAATTAATTTGCATTATATTGATCAGGTATAAATTATAAAATATGCGCTCAGCTGTAACAATAAGGAAAGAAGTTAGAGCTATTAGAACAACTAGAAATCAGCAGAGCCTTAGTCTGAGAGAGATCAAGTTGCATTTGGCTTTGATACCACACTTAAACTAGCAGAGGAATAAAGCTTAACCGATAATACCTATATGAGATAAGGGGTCTGCAGGTCCAGTAACAAGGTACTTGACTGCAGATCCGCAGCTAAGTCAGAGCTATAATGTAGTCGAGTGCTGGTCCTATGTAACCCAAGATAAGGCGTGGCTATTGCAGTATTTGTAGTCACGTTACCCATCTCACAGTATTCGTGGAGCTACTAAAACAGCAGTATTCAAGTTGCTGGCCATGGGCTTTTTGTATCACAATCGATACGGAATACAGTTAATTATAATGCTTCACTAGGTGATAGAAGTGGCTGTGCATATGAATCTGCAGTGGCTCTTAACGGGGGTTCAACTGATGAATCTTTTAAGCGATTAAGAGTTATGAAAAATTATCATTAATGAAAACTAAAAAAGTAAAATATTTTAAGATATCTAGAATCGGAGGGAATATCGGACTTGAATAAAAATGACTGGGGGACGGTAGGAAAAGGTCCGATGTTGGACCAGTAGTAGAGCCCATTGTCAAGCTCCTTTATGGAAGAACGCGTCCAACTACGAATCCGGCAAAATAACGAAGATACTCGTAAAATTAATGAGTTTCGAGAAGCCGCCTCAAGTAGAAGTCCAAGCGTGAACAAGAGAGAGAAATGGAAAAAACTTACTTACTTTCCACTTACAATACTTAACCTTAGAGAAAGAATCTACGAAAAGAAAGTCATACCTTACAAAAAAAAATAAAACTTATCTCTATGGAACAAGTAGAATAGAAGACATAATTTATATAGTTTTTTTTGGAATAAATATTTAGAATGGATAAGGAGGTAAGATTCGGCAGAAGAGAGGGAGAGAGAGAGAGGCAGAAGAGAGGGAGTGAGAGAGAGGCAGAAGGAATATCGAGTGAGTAGTGGAACATTAAAAGCCCATTTATGTGGAAAAGAGGAGTAGGAAGAAGGAGGTCGGCCAAGATCTGGCCTGAAAGCATCCACCGTTCCAAATATTGAGATAAATTGATTTGACCTCCTCTGGCCGTCAGAGAAAAACCGAAAAAGGTATATAATATTAGTAACATAAACCAAAAGAAGCGTCGTAGCGCTGAGAACAGCGACAAATATAAATAAGCCGGAAAAAAGGATATTTTTCATCCTGAACTGGGCCCATGGAATAAAGTGATATTTATACAAGTAATAAAAAATCAGTCCGAGGCATCTCAGACTAACTTTCCCGTATAATCTCGGTCGCAGGTTCAAGAAACTTTTTGTTTTCCATTTTCAACAAAATCAGATTTATTTTCATCAATATCTCAGGAACTAGATTTTTCCCCGGAAAACGCTTATATAGTTAGATTCGTGTTTATATGGACTACATTTTAGAATGGTTTAATCAAAACCGTCGGAACCGTTTTCGAGAATTTTTTTTTCTTTTTCTTGGGACACGTTTATTTGGACTTGACAGAAGGTAACCTGGACTTCTGCAGGAGGACATTTGTACAAATGCGGCAGCATTTGACAGCAAAAGGGGAATTAACTTCTAGTGGAAAAAGCAACATGTTTTGGATAATTAGGGTAATTAGGGTGTGTGTGTAGGAGAGTTAAGATGATTTTATTTGATGTTAAGATTTTTTTACAGTAAAATTACAAGTTGTCTTTACTAAAGTTAAATAAAATGAAGAGTACATTTCATTATTAGTAAAATATTGAATGTTGATGATGAGTAGCTGCATGTATGTTCTCGGGTTTCTAGTAGTTACCTTAAATCCATCGAATTAATTCTTCCGAGAATGCTCAGTGCTATTGACCTTACGATTCGCTTCGAATTGCTGCTGCAGGCCTCCACAAGGGACTTTTACATCACATCCGCATTTTTGAAAATATAAATAATTATATTATTACTCGAAGAAACTATTAATTTAAGTATTTAAACAAATTATTATGACGTACAATCGAAGAGTAATACGGCTAAAAAATATGATTGGAGGAAATTAATATTTTTATATAACGATTCCATCTGTTAAAGCCTTAACGGAGTAGCTATATGGAACTGTATAACCTTCTAACTTATTTATTTTAACTTATATATTCTTATATTATATTATAGTTATTCGAGATGTCGTCACGATAAGCGAAAATACTATTAGTTGGGTCACTGTTTATCATCAGTTAGAAGAAGGTTACAGGTTGTGCGCTAGTTATATTTTAGCTTTATAGCTAATTTTTTAAAAGTGAGGAGTAAGTCTCCTACTGCCTCATTTCATATCGGAGTCGCGACTATTTTAGCCCTTTATTACTTTTTAGGGCGATGTGTTTTTTTCCGTCGTTCTTTCTAGCCCTTACAGGTTGAAACGGCGCAATGCCTGGAAAGTTAATAACCCAGGATCCGTGTTTCAAGCTGACTGGAACTTTGCTTAACACGGTTTGAAAATGAATTTTATTAGGGTGCATATGAAAAGACCGTGTACATAGAACACAAGCTCCGCTCTTACCTTGCGAACTGTAATCTTACCTGTAAATGTTATTTCTCTTACTTACATTTGTATAGTCATACCCGTACAATACTCCTTGTCCTGGATTTTCTAATTTTTCATTCTTCTTACTTTCATTCTTATAAAGAGGAAGTATTGTGACGGCACGAAAATACAATTTTGAGATTTCGACGGATTTACACGTTTTGAGGTCCCCTGACTCCAAAAAGTGTTTTTTTAAAAAATGTCTGTCAGTCAACTGTCGTATGTGCAGACGCGTGGCCTAAACTACTGGGCCGATTTTCTCGAAGTTTGATTCATGTTCAGAAAAATCATACCCCAAGGCGAAATAGAGAAATGAATTTTAGCTTCAAATTTGGGGCGCTACTCCTTAAAAACTATTTATTTTCGAAAAATGATTTTTCGTAAACGGGTTAGACGATTTTTAATAATAATAAAAAAAAAAAATGTAGCTCATTTAAATATAAATATAACGATATACGCCGTTTTCCCGGGAAAAAATCTAGTTTCCGAGTTATTGATGGAAATAAATCTGATTTTGTTGAAAATCTGAAACAAAAAGTAAAAAGGCATTTTTTAGGGTCCGTAGGCAAAACCAATCTCTGATACAGAGTCATGTATCAGAGAGCTGAGATTGATCATGACTCAAAGTGAATTTTCTTTTCTTTTTGTTTTAAATCAGTTGTCAGTTGACAGTAAAATGGTGTTTAGTGACATATTACTGGATCAGTAATATTTTAATTTTAAACAATTTTTGGCTTATATTATATAAATAAAATTAACACAAATAAAAGTTCAGGGTTTGAAAATGTCTCAAGTAGGAGATGAAATATAACCAAATAAATATTAATATATTAAAAAAAGCAAATTGTTAGCTTTCTTAAAAAAAAAAACCCTGAAGACACAAAAGATAAGAATATTAAGATACCACTTTTTGGAAATTTCGAAAAAAATATTATTTTATTTTTTATTGACAAAATACGTATTTTTATAACTATGGTCTTTTCGATATATTTATATGGTTGTAGTCCGGTTCTGTGGCAAAAGAATACTTTATCAGAAGTTTGTTTATGTGTTTTGAGAAAAAGAAAAATGTGTACAAGTAAAGAAGTACAGATGAAGAAAAATTAAACCGATACCTAGGATACAAGTGTAAACAAACCTGGGTGTCACACGTCAATTAATTTATTTCTTTGTTTATTTTTAGCTGTCATTCAATGTTTACCTCTAATACAAAATCACAAATTTGAAACCCGTCAAAATAAAGATTGTAAATACTATGGGATATGTCAAAACAAATAAAATAATTTGCGGATTTTTTCCGAACTAACTTTCCATACAGCAAAATTTTCAGAAAACTAATTAAATTCTGCTGAAAGATGGCTAAAAGTATTAAAATAATGCATTGTCATCGTGTTCTGAGCTATTCTAAAAGTTTCAAATGTTTAGCTACTCGGGAAGTTAGTTAAAAATCGATTCCAAGATTTGCACTGGAGAAACAAACAAACAAACAAGAAAGCAAGCTAATAAAAACGTAGTAATAAAATAAAAAACTATAAAATTTTGAGGCGAGCTAGGCTGCCTCTAAAAGATAAACACAAAGGGTAGCTAGTGTCAGAGGTTACATTTACAAGTTCCAAGCTCAGAGTGTCTGCTCCATAAAGGTATTTTGACTTTTTGTGTGTCTAATTGCTTTTGTCGGTACATGATACCGTGTGACAATTTAGTGGAGTGAGGTCTGAGTAAAGGAGTAAGGTCGATGTCAATGTTAGTTATAAGCCCGGTGGGACGGTGAAGGCCTATCCCTCGGCTTATCTATACAGATGACATCTATATCCCTCCAGTCTATCCTATCTGTTTGGATGCCAAACACTTTATTGCCTTGTATCGCCTATGGAGTTATTGCCTTGGATGCTTTACCGTATCGAGTACAATGCTCCACGGCTTTTTAACATTTATCAAACTGTCGGCCAGCATAAAATAATTAATATTAGCATCAAATAGTTTCGCTCATATGGTTAAATTTCGATCGGAATAGATATTATATTATTTTAACTTACCCGAGAAAACGATTTAATCAATACAATGTACGATTTTTTCAATACTGTGCGACGATGCAGATTTTCTTTTCTTTCTTTCAATAATCCGTCGCATTTTGGTATTCGCTTTTTTATTCTTTGTTAAATCCTTGAATTCTATTTTTCAAATAATACGTGGTGTTTCCTATTTCCATTATTCTAATTCTGCTACACCTACATGTTCAAGCCCTTTTATGTCCGAATCCGGCCTTTTATATTAAGATATCGAACTTTATTCTTTTATATTAGACTTATTTATTTTTAAGAACTGGCATATGAAGCCAAAAAAGAGCAGAATAAAAGGAGAAAAGACAACTATGTCGGTGGATTTGTGATGGTTGGACTGACTTATGTACTTGGGGTTTTGCCTATATTCTTGCCAGTTAATATACAAGTCGTCAGAGGAGATGCTAAGCCACTGATAAACACAAGGCTATGCAGATCCGTGGGTCTCTATTTCGGCTGGTACCGAAGTGCGCCAGCCCCCCTTCGGATTAGAAAAAGGTTACGGTCGAAGTGCGCCAGCCTCTTAGTCTAAAGGGTGAGGGTCAGTTAATCCCGGGTTATACCTCTTGCACCCTGTCTAAACCCAAAGAGCTTTGTAGTGGACTTCGAAATTGGAATCCAACAAGCCGTTCGAAATGTCTTCCCAAGCACTTTGGAAAAATTCAGGATTTAGGATTTACTGAGGACTACCGATGTACTACCAACGATGGCCAACTAATTAAGTTTATCTTCGAACAACCCTATATCGACCCTGAAGAAGTTGAAGAATGTTATATTGAAAATTAAATAAGCCATCGCAATGATCGATTTTGGGACTACATCACCGAGAACTATATTGATCTGTCCACGGCTAAATTCCCAATACCAATGTGGGATTCAAGCCGCCTAGCGTTGGTTGTTTATAAGAATAAAGTATCTAGATTTTAAATGTGAAAGTAATTTTTAATTTATTTAGGAGTATATACATAAATATATTACACCTTTCAATATGTACTTTGTATTATATTTATTGAGTATAGACTCAATTGTATTATAATGTATATTACATATGCATAAGATATTAGTTTTCATGAGTACGTTTAAAATTAAGTTAATCTAAGCCCTTCTAATAAATATTAGCACTTACATACTTATAAGTGAGTGTAATTTATATAAGAAACATTTCTTTAATTTTTATTATTAACAAAATAAATTGATTTTTCTCTCGTATTTTTGATTATTTTCTTAAATTTCCTATGTTTAATGATAATTAATTTTGATTTTGTAAGTTAGTTTTTTTTTTCATTTTGAATATTCACAAATTAAAGTGTATCTTCTGACTAAATTTGGATTTTGTTCTTACGAGAACATTCATCAGATTCTCCTATGCACTGAGATGTGCTAATGATCGCCATATCACTCTGAGCAGTTTGTTCAAAGTAACTTAAAATTGCTTTATATTGAGTATATGCGAATATTGACAACGATTAGTTCTTTAGATTAGAGGATCCGTGTCCGAGGTGGGTGGACTACCTGGGTCGAGAGGTAGGATTAACCCGGCGCACTTCGACCGTACCCTTCAAAAAGGGGCTGGCGCACTTCCCCCGTGACCCTACCTTTCCCGGCGCACTTGGTGTACAGCCTCTATTTCACCCTAAAAGTAAGATTTAAGAAAACATTCCTTTTAATGACGGGTTTGACTATTACCTTGATTTGCCGATTTTATATTTTTACGTTTTATTGGACTTTTTAAGTCGGGTTTAGTAATATCCGCTTCTTTTTTGCCATCGGTTTAAATCGTTTGTGATAAAGGAGACGCAGTTAAATCATCGGCAGATTTAAAGATTTGGAATTCGTTGTAATTCCCAGAGGCCGCTTAAAGGTCTAATCCATTTATCTGTTTAAGTTGAGCTCTATAAGAAGTTTAACCTTAATGGAAGAACCTTTCACATCCAGAATTGAAGCCACTCTTAATTCTTACCTTCTCTCTAAACTACAATTGAATTCGTACTCTTCGAGCAGCAAAGGAATTAAAACTACACGTGTTGTTCAACCAGTTAACATGAAGTTCCTTTTTCTTTCAACTAAATATTTCATGTAACTTGTATGTTAGATGCTGAGGTTGGTAGATGAAAAGTTGAAAAATATTTAAAAAATACGGTTCCGACGATTCTAATTAATAATTATCAAGTTAAAAATGATAACATATTGGAGCTGGTACCAACGCAAATATATATGGGGATTTTAAAATGGTGGCCATTATTCCCCCAAAATAATTAAAAACGTGCCTACCCTAAATGCTAAAGGAAAGTACTCCAGCTTCCCCAAAGTGCAATTTTTTATAATTTTTTTAGTAAGTAAAAGAAACAATTTAGGGTATTTTTAGGAGCGAAGAAACAAAAAGAAATGAAATTAAAAGGGGAGTTATTCACTCGGTAAATTAAATAATTGCTCAATAGTAAATTAAGAAATATAATCGAAGCAAAAAGGCTAACTTGTGAAATGTGGAAAATATATTATATAAAATTTAGGTTAGTAGGGTGAATAGTGACATGAATTACTACTAAAGAAAACCATTAAGTTCTAGGTGTTCCGGTGGTGACCGCGTCATGTTCCAAGAGTATTCCGACGTTTCGCCTCCCATGTGATGCATCTTCAGGGGTGTACATTACATGTACAACATGACGCGGTCACCACCGGAACACCTAGAACTTAATGATGGCATTAACCGCGGAAGCCTAAGTAATATGATAAAGAAAACCAGGTTGTGGTAGCGAGATGAAGCCGAAGGTAGAATGATGATAAGCAGGCTGGAAGAGGTGGGAGAGGATCAACTGTGACCTTGAGCCAAGCACTGCTAGCAGTAATCCAGAGGAAAAGTGACCAAAAGCTAATTTCACAAAATTAAATTATAAAAGAAAAAATAAGCTTGGCCTAAACACTTAGAGGCGAGCTTAGGATGGTTTCATTTCTTTTTAGGGTCCGTAGGCAAAACCAAGGACCCTAATATTTTCCTGCGTGTGTCTGTCCGTCCGTCCGGTCGCCTGCTCTCACGGCTACACCTTTCGTCCGATCACTTTAAAATTTGGCATGTATGTGTCGTGTACCTATCCACATATTTTAAAAATATAGTGACTTAAAAAAAATATTTTTAATTTAAATCAAATTATAATTATTATTAACTAAGGGAAACAGACAGAGAAAAATACACTCCAGCGAAGGGATTTGAACCACGGGCCTCTATATTTCCAGTATAGCGCTCTACCAACTAAGCTACGCAGGAGAATGAGTTTCTCTGACGTTAATGATACCTAGTCCCGAATTTAAAACTATAGAAAACTATAGAAAAAAATATAGAGGCCCTTGGTTCAAATCCCGGCACTGGAGTGTATTTTTCTCTGTCTGTTTCCCTTAGTTAATAATAACTATAATTTGATTTAAATTAAAATTTAATCTTTCTGTAGTATGAATACTACTAAAATGGTAAAATATGAATTTCTAATTGATTGTACTAGGTACAGGTACTAATTGGGTACTTTATAATTATAAGCGTTATTTCTCGGTCTAGTTCCATGTCATTAATGTTGACTTCTAAGACTTATGTGGAAAATTGAAAGCTTAAATTCGGGACTAGGTATCATTAACGTCAGAGAAACTTATTCCCCTGCGTAGCTTAGTTGGTAGAGCGCTATACTGGAAATATAGAGGCCTGTGGTTCAAATCCCGGCGCTGGAGTTTATTTTTCTCTGTCTGTTTCCCTTAGTTAATAATAATTATAATTTGATTTAAATTAAAATTTAATCTTTCTGTAGTATGAATACTACTAAAATGGTAAAATATGAAAAAATATTTTTTCCGTGGTAGGCTGTGAAATAGTAACTTTAGAGCCTAAAAAACATAGCTAAAATCCATTTTTTCATTACGTGGACTTAAAAAATCTTTTCATTACTCCTAGCTGTAAAGAAAAAATCTTTTACGTCCTAGGCACTAAAAGATTTTTTCTTTACGGCGGGTAGTTGTCAAAACTTCCGTTAGTAGTGCTGCAGTCTTTGTAGAAATGCTTCTAATACGATAAAAATCCGCTAGATGTCAATGCGTTTTATTTATCTTTTTTTATAGTGTAACCTCATTTTAAGGTTTCTTACTTAAGTCTTAAGTATGTACTAATATTTCTTATTATTATATATAGATTAGTGATTAATATTTAATGTTTTTTCATTGTCTGCTACCTCGGAAAAAATAGCATATGCTACGCGACTTTGAAGTGTTTTTTCTTTACCTTGGCAATATTTACTGTCGAGCGAAGCGAGACAGTAAATGTAATTGCCGCGGTAAAGAAAAAACTCACTTCACAGCCTTGTAACATAATATACTATTTCAAAAAAATTAGGGTAAAAAACTTAAGGGTTACATTTTTTTTTTTTTTTTTTTTCGACACCGTGAGGGGTATCATATGAAACGGTACGTCTAGCTGATTACAAATATATATAATTCTTTGGTTATAACTTTGATAGGGCGAGCGTAGGCAAGTTTGAAGTGGGTGTGAAAAGTGTCCCCCCCCCCTTTATCTGGCTTATGTGAAGTGCAAAAATCATTAACTTATCTCAAACCGTTTAAAAGTTAAGACGGGGGGGGGGGGAGGCTTTTGGACCATCCAATATATATGGCCGTCATCTTGATTAAAATGACCGATTGCAAAATCCTTTCACAAAATTTGTTTGTGTCATAAACAGAAGCAACTTCCGAATTTCAACGTTCTTGTGCAATGGGAGGTATCGGCATGTCGAACTCCACCTATAAATGACAAAAAGATTTCTTAGCGAGCACCTATTATTCCAACACATGTAATTTCACGGTGATAGATCCAGTGTATCACGATGAGTCAGTGATCATTTTATATTTTACGAGTATAGATATACTTGAGATAAGATTTAAGTGGGAATCGCTATTGTTGGCGTTAACACGTGCTTAACAATTCGAATCGATAGCGGCATGTAGAGTTTTTTGACAGGAGTGAAAGTTTAATCGGTCGACTTGATTTAACACTTTTTCTTGGCTCGAATCTTTATTATTTTTACTTATATTTCTCTCTCGAGCCTTGCTAGTGAAATTAATAAAAATGTTAGGGTCTCTTTTTGTGTGGGTTTCTCCCTAAGTTAGGGAATTGTATTGGGTCTCATATCTCCTCATTTGGCCCTGTCCCAAATTTAACGTCGACTCCGTTCTCCCGGTTCTTACCTTATTACCGTTTTAACATTTTCTCGTCTTTTTTTTCGGTTCCTATTATTTATTTCCATAAAAAGGACGGCGGTTTTAAAATATACCAGGTACGAACATTTATTATAAAAAAATTAACGCCCACTAGTTTTTTGTTTTAAGGCCCGACAAGGGATGCCAACTGCGACATTCGCTCGCACTGATATAAGTATGTTGTGGCAAGTTGAACATGGTCATGTTTATTCGCACATTTTAGTTTGTTGGTGGTTAAGTCAACACCTCAATATTGGACACTGAAAATGCTTATACAAGTCCAAGCCAAGACTTTATACCACCCATTCTTAATCACAATTTAATAAATGTACTATGCAAACAAATCAATTTTTTTATAGATAGGAGGAAAACCTTCAAAAGGCACCTGACTGTGGCTGGTCAGGTAGTGCGGGATTTTTACCTCGCTAAAAACCCATCTAAGAATCACGTTGTCCCTGGCCGGAACCGCTTTCGCATTACTTCAGGCAGGACGTGCGCCTTTCTTTGATCAAGATACTTCATCCTGTTGCCACCTCATCCTTTTTCCTAGATCCGGCTTAATTTAATTACTAATTTTTATTTTTTATAATTTTTAAGTGGGGTAACATTTTAAAAGTATTGAAATGTAGATCTCAAATAAATATTTGGCGGCCATTACCCCTAAAAGAACCAAATTAGTGCATACCTAAGATGCTAAAAGATAATTATATGCACACCTTACTTCTTCAAAGTGCAATTTTTTTGTATATATTTTAGTTTAAAAAAATGTTGTATATGTATAAGTATAAAAAATAATGTAGGATATATGATTTTTTTATGGCCGAAGAAACTCTTTTAATAGCTAGCTGGCTAGTAATAAAAAAATATTTTTCAAAAAAATTAGGGTAAAAAAACTTAAGGGTTAAAATGTTTTTATTTTTTTTCGACACAATGAGGGGTATCATATAAAAGGGTACGTCGAGCTGATTACAAAAATATATAATTCTTTGGTTATAACTTTGATAGGGCGAGCGTAGGCAAGTTTGAACCCCCCCCCCCCCCCCTTCTATCTCGCTTATGTGAAGTGCAAAAAATCTGAAAACATTCCTCAACATTCTTCGACCAAAAGTAAAGATACCACTTTTTGGTAATTTCGAAAAAATATTATTTTATTTTCTATTGACAAAATACGTTTTTTTTATAACTATGGTCTTTTCGATGTATTTATATGGTTGTAGTCCGGTTCAGTGGCAAAAAAATACTTTATCAGAAGTTTGTTTATGTGTTTTGAGAATATCAGACCCATAGGATAGTTCAAAGTAAGCTTTTTAGCATTTTAAAAAACACCATCAATAGGGTACTACTTATTAAACTATACAGTGTTGCCTACGGACCCTCGCTGTGTGCTGACTAGCACACACTTGACCTGTTTATTTTTTTCTCTTTTTCGGTAGTTTAAGTTTAATTTAATTTATTGGGAGGTTTGGTTGATAATAGCCCTCGCCGACTGTGCTTCCCGGGAGATGTGTTGGTCCGGTTAGTCGAGTTTAATAAACTGCAACATTATTAGCCCAAGCCTAGAGTGAACGGGCTTCTGAAGCATATTTTTCCAAATACACGCTCACCTAAACTGTTATTTTTGAAGCGGCCTTCCTTTCACATCAACGTGTAACGTAGCAGTGGGCATCAGCAAACACGTTCATTAAACACATTGTTTATTAATGGACTCAGGTTAATCTTAATCACGCTGCATCAAACTTCATACCAACTAATTACAAATTTTCTACGCTTTGTTAGTTCAGGATGAATCCATTTAGGGTCACAAAGCGTGTATTTTCATTATCCTCATACGGTTGTTTACTCGTAATTTTTTTTAGTGACTTTTTAACTTGACAATAATATTTTATTAATTTTATACAAGTCGATTATTAACTTTGCAATGATAATTTAAATAATAAATTCTTAATAGTAATTTGTCAATTGATGGATGAAATAGATGTAGAAAAAACAATTATTTGTTTGTGGGAAACGTTTCGACCCTATAATATAATAAGGTCATCCTCAGTCCATTTATTAACTAAAAAATAATTAAAACCAAACCATCATATCAATTACATATTCTATAATGCCTTGTTAAAATTTGTAATTGGTATGATGGTTTGTTTTTTATTATTATTTAGTTAATAAATGGACTGAGGATGACCTTATTTAGGGTCGAAACGTTTCCCACAAACAAATAATTGTTTTTTCTACACCTATTTCATCCATCAATTGACAAATTACTATTAATACATACATAGAAGGTGGCAATAAACTTAAGGTTTATTATTTATACAAATAATAAATTCTAAATATTAGAGAACAAATGCCCCCCTTTTCCTGCTAATATAACATTTAATAATGCCACTCCAGTAGTGGCAATCAGTGACTAATTAGCGAGTTTTTGCTAGTTATAATCGATCAATCAGCAAAATATATTTTTTTTAATTATGTGGTTTATAAACTTATTTATCTTCGTGGCGAAGCACGGGAAATCCAGCTAGTTATTAATATTTCCATATTTATTCTTCTTTTCATCATTTCCTTGCCAAATGACTCTCCTAAATGGTACAGAATATATATATATATATATATATATATATATATATATATATATATATGTGTGTGTGTGTGTGTGTGTGTGTGTGTGTGTGTGTGTGTGTGTGTGTGTGTTATCTAGAAGTGGTAAAAAACAGAAGGGTCGTGAAATACGAGCAAAGGAGGTAATAAAAAATATGAAATTAAATCAAGGGTGAGTGAAGAACCCTTGAACATCTTGGCTGATTATAGCCACTTGCTTTCTGCATCTGTCTTTCTTTTACAAATCGTTGATCGTAACCTATTCCTAATGCTAATTTAAAAATAATAATTACGCTTACTAAACAAAACATGTCCTGTGACTTAATAGGCGTGGGAAGATAGGTGATGAATGAGGGATCAAAGATACTATTTGGCTGGCACTGTAGTAGACAGAAGGGCGTTGCCTGTTAACCCGGGCCCCCTGGAGCGTGAAAACAGATGTGTATCACGATTTCGTACTTGATGCTGTGCACTTACTCGAGTGACCACACCAGTCGTGAGTCTTGGACAGCACGGACTCAAGTGTCAAAAACTTGATTCAGTTGATCACGGGAAGGCGACTATGAACGACCTCCTATAACAAGAATCTCTTATTAGAATAGGCGAATGAATGAATCCATCTGTTCAAACCGGAAGATATTTGGACTTTAAACCACATTTGTGCCGGCTCCTGATCGCCCACTACCTTCAAATCCTGACAATAATAAGTTTTTAAATATTGAAAAATCTTCTTTCGGTCCAAATCCTGGAATTATGAGGGCATTAGAAATTCTCTTAGCCGTTTCCATGCTCAAATCTCGGTCTCTGTATCCTATTATGCTTGCTTTATGGGGGAGCCATAAAAATGTCCACTCGAATAGTTTATCGGAGATGTCTCAGATACCGATCAGCACAGAGCTACCCCACAGTACAGTCTGCTGAAACTTTAACTGATTTAAGATTTATTTTTATCAATTTCTATTTCTTGTTGGAAACAAGTGTTTATTTTGGTTTTGTTTCAGGTATATGAAATATTTTACTGAATACCTCTAAATTACTTAAGCGATATTTTTATTTAATAATTACAATATAGGTTATAGATCATCTACACTTAATTAATCCCTACTAATTAGGCATCATCCAAGTGCTTGAACCTCACATCCCTTAACTTAAATTTTGATAAGCGAGTCTGTGGGGTTTGGTTACGGTGGGTCACCCTAATTGTTTTAGGTTATGTTTGTTATAAAATTGCTAATAACTTTGGTTCTACTCAATATTTTTAGATGAAACCAAGTCTACAAAATGCGCAACATGTTTGCGCTCACCTCTGGAAATAAATGGAAAATTATTCGATTTAATTAAGCCAGTTTTGCGCCTATAAAGTCGGACTGGGGTGACAGACACACATACATACACGAAAAAAGTTAAGGCCGGATTCGGTTTTTGGAACGTATAAGATGATAAAGTATCACAAAAAATTCAATTCTGACCCAATGTACAGACAAAACTTTAATTTTATATACTATATAGATATATACATTATATACGTGAGCATATGTATATATGCCATATGCTTACATAATACTCTTGAAACTCAATTATAAATGAGTTTGTGTAATTTCAATAAACTTTGTCTTGCATTAAAAATTAATGTATATTAAAAAATGGAAGTTTAAAAGATAACGAAAAATAACAACAATAATTTTTTATATTTACTAGTTCTCGAAAAAAAAGTTTGGCCGGTTTCTCATTAAAAGTTTAGCATGTGACAGAGGGCTGGTGAGAAGTCACGGAATGTTGCCCCCGTTATTATCAAGTTATTGCTGCCTTTGTTGAAATTAGTTTGTTAAGAAGACCGAGTTGTACTTGCCTTATTAAACAGCGCTCTATTCGTTACGAGTCTCGTTGCACGACATAAGCCAGGCAAGGCAACTCGCCTCTTAGTTACCCCCTTCCCTATAATCACGTTTAGCGTACAAAACTTGCGCCATTGAATGTAAAAATATTTTAAAAAAGAAAACTTTTTTTAGAGATGAAAATGAGAAGAATTAATATGCTGATGTGTAAGCAGATCGTAGCGAGCGTAGCGAGCTTCCTACATTCAACGATATATGCTCCGTGTCTGTGTGTCTGAAACGTACGACGATAACTTGAGTAAAAATCGACCGATTTCGATTAAATTTGGTACATACGTCCATTTTACCAATGCTCAGGACGAGTTCGTTGGACAGCGTTGTCTGCCCAAGCGTTCGCGCGCCACGCTCGCGTAAACGTGCGCTTTAAAATTTAAATTGGATTTTTTGGACATGAAAAAAATCTAACACTATCTATTCGCTGACACAAGCATTTTTTTCGAATGACATTTTTCAGTAAAACCAACAGCGACACCGCTATGAATTAATAAAGATCGTTAAAACTATTAAAGCGGACCTAAACGTTTAAAGATGTGTGGTTAGAGGAATAGTAAAAATGCAGGGTGGTTCCCTTGGTACTAGCAGATGTACTACAATCATACCCTATATCTATCAACTCATCATGATTCATGATTATCTATTTTTTCAATATTCAATACATATTTGAATGAATGACAGAGCCACGCGATGCCTAGTATAGTTACTTATTACACATGCATTATCTGTTGCAGCTTTTCAAAGGGACATTCGGTTATAACAATTAGGCTTACATTTTATTCTACTAAATTAGTCTACATAGGGCATTTTAACCAATAATCATGTTTCCAAATCTTGTGGGTATGTGCGTGATAGTTATATCCTCCAATATAATATATTGGATTCATATTATGAAATTAAACATACTAAAAATAAATTGTTGGAACAAAAAGAATGAGTAAATTACAGATGTGAGTGTGTTATACATATGTAGCTATTTGTATGTTATTATTCAGTATAATAAGTATATTTTTGTTCTTAAGTGTTTGTTGCAATGCCTCAGTTGACCTTTTTACCATTACCTGAATGTTCACTCTTTTACCGGGTCACTTAATGTTGACCCTTTTCCTCCTGAATCCTTTTCCTGTTGAATCCCTAACTACTTGCTGTATAGAACGTCGACTCCTGAGTCAAGCAGGCCCGGACTTTAAGTGAATGGCACCCTGGGCTGCTCTCAGCTTTGGCGCCCCTCCCCCCCCCCCCCTCTCTATATGAAGGCTCTATTATATGAATTAGAAAAAAAAATGAAAACAAAAAATAACTAAAATTATGAAATACACACATACCAAATTAAAAACATAAAAATAAATGAAATAAAAAAAAAATAAATGAAAAATAAAAATACAGTAAAACTTTGATTAAACGTTTTTGTTGGTATCACAGAAAAATGAGTCAATACAGATAAAAATTTTCTAATTTACACTACACCTCTGTTAGAAACTATAAATTGGATAAATGGATTTGTCGAAGGTGTAATAATTTAAAGCAGACTCTTTTAGTTCATTATGAAATGTTTCGACTCATAAGAGTCACCTTCAAATGTTATAAAAATGCCTAATCAAGTCTTTTTTAACGTCAAATTTTAAATAATTTATTCCTTTTTAAGATGTTAATTGTCATGTAAGCTTAAACTATTTATGTATAAATATTGTTTTTAATCTAATTTCTATCAAGACGATCTCCACTAATTCTAATGGAGGCAAAGGAACAAACCTACACCAACTATTGGTCATTTATAAAAATACATTTTGGCTGAAGATGAATCTTATGAGTCAATACGTTTTATAGTTAATTATAAGAATCTTCGTTAAATATTAAACCTTTAACAAAACCATTAGCGACCGAATGTATAGAAAAAAAATTACTGGAAATTTTAAAAAACCATACCTAAAAGGGACTTAAAAAAACAATTGTTGAATGCGGAAAAGCTTTAAAACAGGGTTTCACTGGTTATTGGGTATATAAAAAAAAATAAGTACATTAAAATTATTGAACTAAAGGAACATTAAGTTGGCTAGGCATTTTTAATTATTTAAAATATTTTTTCCTTAATTTTAATTTAGCAAAATTTGCTATAACTTCAGAAAAGTTTGTTTTAAAAGTTATATCATGCTCGGAACACATTAACACCAGAGCATTTAGTTTTTTCTCTCTAAGAGTGGACCCCTTGGCATTCTTAACTCTAGCTAACACAGAAAATCCTCTTTTCGCTGTACATTTAGTTACTGGTAGTGTAAGAAATATTCTCAATGCAACTTCGAGGTTGGGAAAAGTGGTAGTTAAGTGGTTACTTCTAATGTACGTGTACAGCTCAGGTATCATCTTTATGTCTTTCAGTCCAACGTACATTTTGAAGTGAGAACACTCCCTGACAATGTCTGCACTGATGTCCTCTGGATAAGAGTTTGGCAACTTCATTACAGCCTCCACAATAGCTTCATTTGTAGATTCCTTCGATACAACAAGTGACAACACTTCAAAACGATCGGCCAAAATTGCATACGCTTTCCTTCTTATCGAATTATTTTTAGAAAAACTCCAGTTCTAAAAGCTGATCTTCCATCATGTTTCACTTCATTCTTACTAGTCTCATCTGCAAATATTTTGCGTTTCCTGGAACCCAAAACCCCCCAAATTAACCCTGGAATAAGTAGGAGTTTCACACCCATAAACAGCCGCAGTAGATTCTTCGTACTTTTCAAACTCGTTTTTTTTTTCTTTGACATATCCTTCAGCAGTTTAATAGCCGCTGCAAGATCTATGGTTTGCATTTCTAAGTTGTTACTACACTTGTCAAACCTTTCTAAGATGTCATTCCATAAAATACATAAAAAAGCAATTTAAAAATTTTGAAATTGTTTTTCAAGAGCTTGGGCTTCTAATCGAGCTCCAGGTTTTACTAAGGGATCTTCAGATAACGTCCTCAGAGAATTTTGAATTTCCTTATACCCATTTACTACAGCTTTCAGGGCATCTGCTCTAGCTGACCACCTGGTATCAGATAGCGACTTTACCACTGGTGTATGGTTTTTATCCAAGTGCTCTTTTTAAAATTTCCTTTTAAAAAATGGGAAAAGGTAGAGAATAATAGTTGTTTTGGGTCAACACGGCATGATATAGTGGTTTAGCAGAAACCAGATCAATGGTGCGACAACCATTAGTGGATTGAGAACCAATCACGGTATATGCAATTTTTATTTATAAAACATAAGAAAAGCGCAATCTTAGCTGTGCTCGGAATGCGGTATTGGGGAGGATTTTGAGCATATTATTATCCATTGTTGAAAAATATTTATTTCTTAATAAAAATAACTTCATTATTTCTAAAGATGGTCCATTGCAATAGACTCATTCAACAACCATTCACGCATATAAATCATCATTGCATAGTAAAAAGGAATCTATATACGAGTTAATCTATAGATTTTTATCAGACACGAATTATAAAATTTACAAAAATGAGAAATAATTAAAAGAAAATGAAATTACTAAATTAATAGAAAAAAAAAATTTTTTTTAATAACTTAACCCTATTTATCTTTGCAGTTTATTTAAAATTGTCTGTTGTTATTGAGATTTTTTTTTTTAAATTTGTCTTAAGAGTGGAAAAATACTTTTTTTTTTTTTTTTTTTTTATTTAGTAAAAATATGTCTTCAAAAATTTTGCGCCCCCAAAATCTGGCGCCCTGGGCAATAGCCCAGTCAGCCCATTTACAAGTCTGGGCCTGGAGTCAAGCAGTCGGGGCGTTTTCGTTCGTATTTTTAAGTCGATTTTCCTGTCTAGTAAGTACTAAAACTTGTCTCAGTCTACAGTTCGTTATTAGAGAAGTTTGGATTTTTTTTGGAAAAAAGGTGTTGGTACATCGACGTGAAGGATTATAGGAAGGTGACCAGAGTAAAGGTCTTTTTGGACTGTTGTATCATAAGAGAGGTGAAATAGTCCAAAGGAAACGAAGAAATCTAGGAGATCAGGAAGTTCGGTGTTTCATATAGCTATTAGGCGCTGTGCACACTGAAGAAACAGGTATCATGAAACTAGTAAAACTTTAGTATTATGAAAACACATGATTTAAAACATACAGAAAGGAGCACACTGCGTTTCTTGAAACTGTAGTTTCATGATACATGTTTCACGCAACCAAAAAATTAGGTTTCGTCGAAACCAAGTTGCACGTGATTTCATGTTTATTGTTTTGCTTATCATTTCAGTTTTGATTGCTGTGTTTTGTTTGGTGTTCAGTTGTTTATTTAAAACGAGTGCATTAAGCAGCATTTAATAATTAATTGAATGTGATACATTGAATTAATACATCTTCGTCAGAGGACATGATGAAACTGTCAGAAAAAGGGTTTCCTCTTTGTGCACTGAAACGTGAAACTGGTTTTATGAAATTGGTTTCATGAAACCAGTTTCTTCAGTGTGCACAGCGCCTAATGGCTCACGCCTTGGCTTCGGAATTCATTTCGTGTAATAAAAATTAAAACATTACGACAAACATATCTTGGTATTTGTATTAAGCCTGGTATTTCTTGTATATTTTCATAAACGGCACTTCTTTAGTTTGTTACTCCTCTTATAAAAAAACAGAGGGGAGTAAGAATGTAAAGAAGGTGTACGGAATGTTCTTCTTTAGATTGTTACTGCCCTTACAAAGACAGAAGTGTGATATTTCTTTGTCCCATAGTAAGTTGGACTAGGGTTTGGACATCGATAGCTAAACTGATACATCGGCTTTTTTGATGTCAGGAAAATATCGATGTTGTCTGATACATCGAAAGATCAACATCAATGTTTTTAAGGCCGAAACATCGAAAGATCAACATCGATGTTTTTAAGGCCGATACATCGAAAGATAAAGATCATCATCGATGTTTTTAAGGCCGATACATTGAAAGATCAACATCGATGTTTTTAAGGCCGATACATCGAAAGATCAACATCGATGTTTTTAAGGCCGATACATCGATGTTTTCGATAAATCGACATCGATGACCCAACCACGTTGGACTAAACATCCCTTTGTCTTAATAGTTATTTAAAAATGTCTTAAAGTCATTTGTATTTTAAAAAAAACTTTGGGGAGTAACAATCTAAAGAAGTACCTCCTAAACTTGTTTTAATCTTTCATCTTAATGTTAATATCACGTTTAACGTCCCATTATTCTTAAATCCCGTATAAGATTGCACACCCGGTGTCTATATCGTTCTTTGATGAAACCCCTCTCGGCTATTTCACGACAAAGGAAAGCGTGTATATCATTACGAAGATAGATTAAAACACACTTGGAACTTGCAATCAAGTTTGGAGTGACTTATTTTGCTCTGTCAACAAAGTACTCGGAGTAAAACACCTCGAGACCTTTTCCGCATTGAAACCTTGGCCTTATCTACCAGTGTGTTCTACCAGTGTGATTCATGTTCTTGTCTTAACCAAAACCTTGGCCTTATCTACCAGTGTGATTCATGTTCTTGTCTTAACCAAAACCTTGGCCTTATCTACCAGTGTGTTTCATGTTCTTGTCTTAACCAAAACCTTGGCTTTATCTACCAGTGTGATTCATGTTCTTGTCTTAACCAAAACCTTGGCCTTATCTACCAGTGTGATTCATGTTCTTGTCTTAACCAAAACCTTGGCTTTATCTACCAGTGTGATTCGTGTTCTTGTCTTAACCAAAACCTTGGCCTTATCTACCAGTGTGATTCATGTTCTTGTCTTAACCAAAACCTTGGCCTTATCTACCAGTGTGTTTCACGTTCTTGTCTTAACCAAAACCTTGGCCTTATCTACCAGTGTGATTCATGTTCTTGTCTTAACCAAAACCTTGGCCTTATCTACCAGTGTGTTTCATGTTCTTGAACATGTTTCATGTTCTTACAGAAGTATATATTTGCATAGTAAAATTATTTCAATGTTTTCTGACTATAGATTATAAACCTGTCCGTTTTCGAAAATACAATAAAAGTAACATACTCCATAGCCAAGCAGGGGAATCTAGCTAGTGTGTATAAAACAACAGGGGTCACAAGTTCCTCTTAGTTATGCCAGCTTTGGTTCAGGCCTTCTTTATCTGATTTCAACCATATTTTTTCCGGCTTAAAATAGAAATATTTTAGATTAAAAAGAACCATTTTAAAGTTTGCTAAATGTGCTAACTTTTGTAAACTTTGCACATTATCCACTTTTTTTGTTTTTGGGATGGGATATAACAGCTCAAAGTTTTTCCAAATTTTTAACAATAATTTTTCATTTTCAAAGGGCTGAAAAGAATCTTTGAAATATGAACTATATTTTTCTTTATAGATAAAAGCCTATCTTTAAAATAGTGCACGACTATGTCCAATCCAGGTATAATGTGTTTATAGATTAAGTAGACCATTTTTTGAAAACTCAATTTAAGACTATAACTCCAGATCGGGTCGGAAAAATGACAGTTAGTACTAACATTTGGCTGCTTTTTAGATGTAGTATCACCTTCTAAAGTATTGACATCTGGGTGCTGACGACATTGTATGTTGAGCGTCAGGTCAAGGTGCAGTCTATCTTTACTTGGACTAATACAGGTTGAAAATCTGAAATTGCAATTATCTCGAAATTAGTGTATTAATGGGAAAAATGCAGTGGCATTGCTCCCTCCAGTGCCTTGTAACAAACCAAGACGAGGCCTACGATGCTTAAATCAGCAAAAAGGAATGATAAGGGCCAAGTTCCAGACCCCCTCCCAAAAATGTCATCCTACAAAAGTAGTGATACATTGTGGCCAACTCTGTTTTACTCGTCATTCAGTGTGGTCTTTCTTATGAAAGTAGGTGTGAAGTGAAGTTATGGACTAAAGAAAGAGGAGACTTTGCCACAATGTAGAAATCACTACTTTGATGGGCTGAAATTTTTGGGAGGGAGTCTGGAACTTGGCCCTTATCATTTATGTGGGTAAATCATTCCTTCTTTTTTCTGATATAAGAGTCTGGAACTTGGTCCTTTTTTCATGGTTGGATTTTTTGAGTGTGAGTATATATATATATATATATATATATATATATATATATATATATATATATATATATATATTCATTTTCTCACTCAGGCACTCTTTCAATATAATATGTATATAAAGACCGGAGATATTTCCGTTATTTAAGTTTTTCGTTCAGATAAAAGTTACAAAGAGGGACATTATTCTAATGGGTGTAATTCAAATGGAATGGTGCCATTACACAAAGGATTTGTGAATCCAAATTTTTTCGTATAATTTTCCAATTAAACATTTTTTTTTTTTTTTTTCTTAATAGACAAAAAAGATGGTTAAGCATGAACTTCTTTTTATGCAATTATGGGATTTACAGTTATTTACGAATAAAGGAAGGAAAAAGGCTTTATATTTTTTTCTGGATTTAAAATTTTAATTAATGTGACAATAAAATGAAATTATGCCGTCAAGGGGCTTGAGGTCAGACATTATTTTTTTCATTCAGGGAAAATGGACTTTTTCATTGTTTAATGTTTGCTTTAAATTCCATGTTAATCGACAGTTTTTTGTTATTATTAATAGTAGGAGAGCTTAGTGAAATTTTGTTGACTTATTTAGCACATTCTAGGTTTTAATTTTAAAATATAATCGTTTGAGGCTCATGACAATACAAGGCTATATGTTGACATTTTATTATATACAACTAATATTGCATCAACCCTCCAGAACTTTCTTCATGACCTCCAAACCATCATCAACTCTCCAGAACTTTCTTCATGACCTCCGACCATCATCAACCCTCCAGAACTTTCTTCATGACCTCCGAACCATCATCAACCCTCTCCTTACTACACTCACCACAATTACAACTTTCCTCTAGTTTCTTGTGTTGCTATTCCTACTCCCAAATGAACCCCTGGTCCCAAGTATCCTTTTGTGGAATGCTAAGTGTGCTGCTCAATGATGGCAGGAACTAGACAACTTATTGCAGGACAGAAGAATCGACATTGACCTCATCACAGAAACACATTTCAATTTCACTACGCGTCACTTGATTTCACACTTTCGCATACACAATTACACAACACACAGAACAGATCACCCTGACAACACTGCACTCGGGGGTAGTGTGATTCTAACTCAAAATTTCCTCTCCCACTTCCTTTTACCACCAACTTGCACAGCATCTGTTCAGTGTACCTCTATATCTCTAACCTCATCTCCTTTTAATTATATTATATCTATTATTTACTGTCCTAGTCATTCTGATTCACAACAATGCTTCCTATCCTTATATCAATCCTTTGGTCCTAAATTCATAGCTGGTGGGGACTACAGTGCTAAACATCCTCAGTGAGGATGTAGCACTCATAATCCTAGCGGTCTTACCCTCCTAAATGCTCTATCCTTTACTGATTACCACATCCTTTATCCTGGCGAATACACATACTTCCCACCAGACCCTAAAAAATTCCTAGATTAAATCTACTAGATTATTCCTTACCTCTTCCATATCGAACCTTCATCCTACTACTGCCTACTGCTTCAGTACTTCATGTCATTTTTTCTCACCATAGCCGTGTCATTCTCACACTGGAGCTTTTCTCGTCCCAAATACCTCCTAAATATAGACTGACTGACGGGCATGTTGATTTGAACTTATTTCAGAGAGAATAGAGACACGACCTTAATATTTCATTAAAAAGACAGGAAGAAATTGACGAAGCCGTTCAGCTACTGACCGACACGATGCAGACTTCAATTTGGGACTCGATAATACCACATGTTCACAAGTAAGACCATAGGAAAAGTCTACAGACTGACATACACCATTACTAATTCTGAGAAAAGACGTGCTAGGGCCCGGTGGCAAGAAACTCGTTATAAAATACTATTTGTAGACAACTAAGTAACTTGCTGAAACGATACAACGACGATAGATCTGCAAAATTCACTTTACAACTTACGGACAGAGAGAGATCTTTATGGAACGCAACCCGACGACTCCTCTCCTATAAATCTACTCCTTCCCCACTCCTAATTCCTATGAACTCTTGGACAAAGTGGGAAACTGAGAAGGTGGAAGTCTTTGCTTAACACCTTAACAATGTGTCCCCTCCCCCCCATCCTGATATAATAGACCCAGACCATGCTGATTAAATAATCAGCGACCTACATTCCCCTCTTCAGTTATCTCTCCCCCCGAAACCCATTAATTCCTCAGGTGTAAATTTCACTATCAAACAACTTCAATCAAGAAAATCTCCTGGCTACGACCTCATCTCATCACGTCTCAAATCCTGAAACACTTTCCTAAGAACGGCATCCTTTTCCTCACCCATGTCTTTTATTCGGTCCTAAGAACCAAACACTTCCCAACACAGTGGAAATTTGCTAATATAGTAACCTTCTAAACCCAGACCTTCTAAACCTTGTCACCTATACAGGGTATTACAGAGTAACTGTTGTTAGAGTCCTAATTGTTAGAGGGCACTTAAACAGACATATTTAATTAATAAACTAGTGCCCGGAAATTTTTCGGTGTTATGATAAACTAGAAATTCGAGCCTAACTAACTCTTCTTCTGTATTAATTAACAGGTGTCTCTCATAAACCAGTGATTTAATATGACCCCAAATTCAAAAATCAACTGGAGTGACATCTGGTGAACGTGCAGGCCAAGAAATTGGTCCCCTCTTCCGATCGATCCATTTGGAAATTGTGCATTTAGATAATTTCGGTAATTTAATCCAAAGTGTGCTGGTGCACCATTACTAAGCGTACGACTAAGCGAGTGAGGTTGCATTGAACAGGTTATGCCGATTTACCATCCTTTTCAATTATTTGTAAACAAACATCGTAACTGAACGTATACTTAAAGTTGAATAAAGCCTCGTGTTGAGAAGATTTATAGAAAATTGTATGCTAAATAATGCCATTGTGATTAACATAAAATTATACAAAATTAAGTAAGGTAAAATATAAAACTTAAATAATGGTTAGTCTCCAACAATATTCATATATATTATATACATCTATTCATTAAATTCACTTGTATTTAGCCCCCTTAGGACCTCGACAATGTCCACCTATCGCACGAGGTAATGGAAGGCTTGGTTCTCCTGGTGGTTTTACCACTGCCTTAAATACATTTTAAATCGATTGTATTTTATCCCGACGCTTTTTATGAAGGAGATGTTACAAGTGTTTATTTATTTTTTTTAAGTAAATATTTTTGAACAAAATTTAAATGACCGAAGTATGACTTCATTTGAATTTAAAACTGAATAAATATAAGAGAGTACATGTTGAAACCGTGTAGGAGCAATGAAAAATACGTGTCTAATGTTTAATTACTTTTTTATTTGTGAAATATTTCGCATTAATTCTTAATCAATTTCAAATATAATTAACTCGCTAAATAAATAATATTCTTTATTCCTTGTGACATTATTTTGTTTCTTTTTTTTTTTTTTAGAAAAAAAGACTATATATATATATTCTGGAAAGTCCTCTACCCCTTAAATTGTGTGTCATGAAGGTGTGGCCGCCCCTCTCCTCTGTTTGCTTTTAGTTTATATAATTAGGATTCTTTGCTTTGGAATTTTCCCATGTTTTGTTGATTTTTAATTACCCTGTTTATTTTATGTTACATGAGTTCCGTTTTTATACTTTTCTCCATTTATTCCATACTTATTATATTTGTAAGCATTTTCGTTTTGTTAAAAATTAAATGATTTGTTTTTATGTTTTCTCGTTTCTCCAAGTAGTGAATTATTAACTAAATTCGTTTAACTACCATATATCAACTCACGTATGAAGATTCTACTTCCAAATATGTTATATATAATCGACAGACTTGGGTAACAAGTGGTCTTCACTTTGTTTTATAATAGTAGTTAATGTTGTGGAAACTCACTTGTAACCAAAGTTAAACATGCGTGTATCTGGTCATGGTTCGACATTTGTCACAATATTGTTATTTCATTTGATGTCGTTAGAAGAAGGCTTTACTAAATTTTAGTTCATTATGAAGCAATTTAGGTCTTGCTTTTAATATTGTTATTAATAATTAATATCCCTCAAAACTATAACTAATAATAAGTAATGCGTGACGCAACAAACTACAGGTGCATTGAGCCTACGAAGCGACTGTCATCAACTTTGCAGTATGACACCCGTGATGCAACAGCCTACAGGTAACTAACAAAAAATTAATCAAATACATATGGCATAACCAACTTCATGAGACAATTAAAAGAAAAAATAATAGAGTCAAGGTAAAACTTACAATAGAAAATCACATAATAATACCAATCTGAACAAGCCCTTAAGCAGTACTTGCAATAAACAGTGAGGTGCCTATTACAGTTCCTTTGCAAAATGATAGTTTTATCTACTTGTTTTTCGTTTGTGATTTATAATTTTTTAGCTTCGCTCCTCTTAAATTCAACAACATTGGAATGACGATTACTAGACAGAGCAGGGTTGGATTTTTTTAATTTGAAAAGCATTCATTGCAATTTGCCTTGGGTTGTAATGCTGCAGCACTTATCTGAACAAGCCCTTAAGCAGTACTTGCAATAAACAGTGAGGTGCCTATTGCAGTTCCTTTGCAAAATTATAGTTTTATCTACTTGTTTTTCGTTTGTGATTTATAATTTTTTAGCTTCGCTCCTCTTAAATTCAACAACATTGGAATGACGATTACTAGACAGAGCAGTGTTGGATTTTTTTAATTTGAAAAGCATTCATTGCAATTTGCCTTGGGTTGTAATGCTGCAGCACTTATCATTACAATTTGCCTTGGGTTGTAATGAAAAAATAAAATTTAAAAATAAAATTTGTAATAATTTCTTGTTGGTTGGGCTTAAGCCTGCCCTAAACGGAACGGGAATAAAAAATATTGGTATGTGGACTGTAGGTTTAACGGGTAAGTTTGCGGAAAAGGGCGCTAAGCTAATACGGCATGTACATGGTAGAGTACCTGATAGTCTGACTCCTGACATATACCGAAATACCAGGGCGTAACAGAGTCTGGAATTAATTGTGTAGTAACCTAACCATGTACCTGTGAAAGCGGGAAAAACAAACCTATCTGAATGTGTGTGTGCATGTAAAGTGTACCTAACTAAATGTAAATAAAATTATACTTATCGGGGGGATGCCCTTAGGTATACGGGTTGGTGAGAGATTCTCGAAGTCTCGACGAAGATGTATAGAGCGGGTGCGGAACAGCTGGACGTAACCTCTCACCTCTGAGTTCGCTATGCAACTGACGGTTTACGATTTATTGATGACATATATCGATCCTCCCTTCTCTCGTCCTAAGGAATCGATATAACGGAATCGAGAGCAAAAATACTTATTCTCGTATTGATAAACGTACGTTTTATCAGCGGCGCAAACATACTCCCCCGCTCAGGAAACCTTTTCCTGAGAGAACAAAATAAAAATCTTCTAAAAACCCTAGTTAACAACTTGCAGCTAGGGCAAAATGCGACGGAGGAAAAAAAAGTAAAAAAAAAAACGAAAATAAATGAACCTTTGTTCAACGGTGATAAGAAAAGAACTCACTTCGATGAGGGAAAAAAGAAAGAAAAAAAATATAAAAAATGAAATTAATGATAAACACGAAAGTTACTGTGTAGGGAGTGGACAAAGCTTGACCACTGGCCTACGATATAGTTTGCCTTTCGATCTTACTGTGGCGACACGGGTCACTCCATCTTTCCCCGGATGAACGACCTCTACAATGCCAAGTGGCCAAGTCAAAGGGGCAGAGTGGTCATTACGGATTATGACGATGGTACCAACTGTGATAGGCTTACTTTGAGTATTCCATTTTTCTCGGGTTTGAAGTGTGTGAAGGTACTCGACGTGCCATCGTTTCCAGAAGTCCTGGGTCATCCTTTCCAGCAACTGGTAACGAGTCAAACGGTTAATAGGAATATTTTCTACATTAGGAGAAGGAATATGACCTAGAGGTGAACCTGAGAGAAAATGAGCGGGAGTTAAAGCAACCGGATCATTAGGATCGGAACTTAGAGTACATAGAGGACGTGAATTTAATAACGCTTCTACTTGAGCCAGTAAAGTATTGAGTTCTTCATAAGTCAAAACTTGACTACCTATTGCTTTAGTTAAATGAGTTTTAGTACTCTTGATATTACTTTCCCATATACCATTCATATGTGGGGCAGACGGTACTTGTTGGCTCCAAGTAATGCGTTGGGAAGACAGTTCATGACCAACAGCGGTTATGTAATCTTTAGAAGTAAGAAGTTCATAAACTGCGTCTAAGTGGTTTCGAGCGCCAATAAAATTCGTTGCTCCATCGGAGTAGAAAGTGTGTACTGGACCTCGCCTCGCGAGGAAGCGTTTAAGAGCGTTTAAAAAAGTAGGTGTACTTAAGTCCGTCGCAAGTTCCAGATGAACTGCTTTGGTAGACAAACAAATAAATAATGACAAGTAAGCTTTATGTGTACGGACACCTCTTCTCTTAGAAAAAACTATATTATATGGACCAGCATAATCGACTCCAGTGTGCAAGAAAGGTTTGACTTCTGTGACTCGTTCCTTAGGTAAGTCACCCATGATAGGGTAGGGGGCATGAGGTTTGTGTTTAAAGCAAATGTTACACGAACCTATGCGTTTACGAGCGATGTCTCTACCTCCGAATATCCAATATTTTTGACGTAAAAGAGCGAGAGTCATAGCAACACCCGTATGAAAATGAGTAGAGTGAATCTTGTCAATTAATAAATGAACAAGACGGTTTTCTTTTGGAAGTAAAATTGGGTGTTTTTGATAACCACTTAACTTGGAGTGAGTTAATCTACCTCCGACTACTAACAGGCCATGTTCGTTTATAAAAGGAGAAAGTTTACGGAAACGGGAAGGTAAGATTTTATCTTTTTCTAAAGCGGTAATTTCTTCTTTAAAATGATATTGCTGAATAAGTTTTAAAATTAAAATTTCAGCCCCATTCAGTTCAGCGGTGGAGATGAAAGAGAGTGGTTTATTTTCTCTCTTATAATGTTTCCATCTACGGCAGTAGGAGAGGACTCGAAGAACCATGTCGTAAGAAGAGCAACGATCTATTGTATTTAAAATATTTTCTGCGGGCTCTACAGAAGTATACACCTGTTTGACTTCTTCTATTAACTCTTCTCCCCCGACTGAGGGTTCAGATTTCGGCCACTGGTCAGGCTGTAAAACTAACCAGTCTGGCCCTGAAATCCATAGCGGATGAGACATCAGATTTTCAGGGGATAGACCTCTAGATAAACAATCAGCTGGGTTGGACAAACCAGCAACATGAAACCAAGAAATGTTAGGGAGCAAGTCTTTAATTTGATCAACTCTGTTAGCTACAAAAACTTTCCATCGGGAAGATGAGGAGGCAATCCAATGAATAACAACTGAAGAATCTGAAAAGGCATATATATTTTTAAAATTTAGTTTACCGGAAAACGACTTTAAAATAAAATTCATTAGCCTTGCTAGTAAAACGGCGGCACATAGTTCCAGTCTGGGAATAGTTATAGATTTCTGCGGAGCCACTCTGGTTTTAGCACAGAGTAAAGAAATAATAATGTTTCCAGAAATATTTATTCTTGAATAAACGACTGCCCCATAAGCTTTGCCCGATGCATCCGCAAATCCTATTAAATCTATTTCAGAGTTATGAACGAGACCTATGTGACGTGGAATTTTAAATTCAGAGAGAAGCGGTAGTTGCGATTGAAGATTATTCCAAGTTTTAAGTAACTTCCTACAAGAAGGAACTTCATCCCATCCTAGGTTTAGATTCCAAAATTCTTTAATTAATATTTTAAGAGAAACGGTGACAGGTGCAAGAAATCCTATTGGATCGAAAATACGAGCGTAAGTAGATAAAATATTTCTTTTAGTACAAATAGTGTTATCTGTTTTAACATTAAAAATAAATCCATCAATAATCGGGTTAAACTCCAAGCCTAAAATCTTAGTAATATCAGAAGAATCAAAATTTATATTTTGTTTTAAACGGATGTCTGAATTAATAGAATTTAAAAATAACTGAGAATTTGAATTCCATTTCACTAAGTCCATACCGCAGGACTTCAACATAACTAGTAATTGACGGTAGGCGTCGAGAGCATCTTTTAAGGTAGGAAAACTAATTGCCATGTCATCTACGAAAAAACCATCTTCAACAATAGATGCTGCGACGGGGTAAATATCTTTTGTGTCATGAGCGTGTTTGCGAAGAATCTTCAAAGCGAGGTACGGGGCGGGTTTGACACCAAAAGTTACAGTATTTAAAGTATACACGGCAATATTTTCATCTTTAGAAAAACGCCAAAATATTTTTTGAAATTTTCTATGATGTTGATTTACTAGAATTTGGCGGTACATTTGGCGGATATCAGCGGTTACTGCGATAGGATAAAGTCTGAAAAGAGTTAAAATGTATGTTAAATCTGCATGAAGTTTAGGGCCTGTATGAAGCATGTCATTCAGAGAATATCCACTAGAAGTGGCACAACTAGCGTCCCAAACGACCCGAACTTTAGTAGAAGTACTATCGGGCTTGAACACGCAATGATGAGGCAAATAGCAGCCATCGCTATCTTCTTCACCTAAAACCATATGACCCTGATTTATATAATCTTTCATGAACGTGTGATACTCGTCCTTTAACTTTGAGTTCGATTCTAGTCGTTTCTCGAGTGAATAAAAACGGCGCAAAACAATATTTTTTGAGTCACCAAGAAGTGAACTATCTTTACAAAAAGGAAGATCAACGGAGTAACGACCATCAGGCATACGTTTGGTTGTCTCAGAAAATATGCGCTCGCATTCTTGTTCTTCAGCGGAGATAGAATCAACGGAAGGGATATCCTCTAATTCCCACATACGTGTGACTAACTTTTCAAGCGGTTGAGTAACAATACTACAAAGGGACTGATATTTGGGCTCAGTATTTGTGTTCAAAGTATCTTCTACAGGTCCCATCACTACATAACCTAAACTAGTCTGAAGAGCTAACGGAGCGTTAGGCGGTCCTGTAATCTTTCCAGGGCCTAACATAACGGCGAACAACGAGGCACCTATAAGCATATCAATGGTACCAGGTTGGCGGTAGGTTTCATCAGCTAGAGGGATCCCTTGTAGATGAGATACATTTTTTAACGGAATGTTACAAGACGGAAGGTTATCAGTAATCTGATCCAAAATTAAGGTTTTTAATTCGTACTCTGAAGACTTATTAAGTCGAGAAGCGAACTTAACGGAACACTCATTCTTTACGGAGCTAAAGTGAGCGCCTATCCCTTGAATATTAGTAACGACAGGACGCCTTTTAAGTCCTAATTTCTTACACAAGGATTCTGTAATAAAATTAGATTGAGAAGCGGAGTCTAACAGTGATCTACATACGTGAGGTTTATTATGCACATCGAAAACGGTTATTAGAGCGGTGGACAGAAGAACGGTTGTCGTCGAAGAACTAGCGGAGGCGGAGAGTGTCGCGGAGATTGCAGACACAGGAGCGGGTTTTTCTTCGGTTTTAGTCGACTCGCAGATTAACGAATGGTGTTTTTTCTTACACGTATAGCAAAACCTTTTAGAACGACAAGTGGGTGCCTGATGTCGATAAGACAGACAGTTAGAACAAATTTTATGGTTTTCAACAGCAGCTATTCTTTCCTTAAGCGATAATGATTTAAAAGTTTCACACATGTATAAATGGTGATCTGAAGAAGTGCAAACTGGGCATTTCTTATCGGGAATTTCCTTAGAAACGAAAGATTGAGTAGACTTATTTCGAGGACTTGTAACGGAGCGGGTATTGTTTGTATAACGTTGTGTCGATGACTTATTTTTATCAGTATGAGTAATTTTGTTAGAAGAACTTGACGGAAAATGACTATGTGATAAAACTTTCACATAGTTCTGTAGAAAGAGAGCAAGTTCTTTAAATCCGGGTATATCTCTTTGATCTTGTTCACCAACCTTAAACGACGAACAAATAGATAGTTCAAACTGACGAACAGTAAACGAGGGTAAGCGAGAACAAGCAATATAATACAACAAAAAATTAACGGGATCATTTAGTTTTAAATTTAAAAAAGCCTGAGCAGGCGCAACAAAATTTTGTATGAAAGTATCGATGACAGCGGCTGACTCTTTAAGTTGAGTCTGACAACTCATAATATTGTCGAGATATTTTGTGGCCAATACTCGTGGGTCTGCATAGCGGTTGCACAGAGTTTCCCATAAAGTCTGGAAATTTTCACCAACAGGGACTATACCGGATACTAAGGTAAGAGCCTTGTTTTTCAAAGCACCAGAGAGAAACCTTACTTTATCATCGTTTGATAGGTCTTTGTTATCAACAATAAGAGATTTAAAACTCCTGTAGAAAAATGTCCAATTAAGTTCGTTTCCGTCGAACTGCGGTATTTCTAAAGACGGCAAAGTTGGTTTAGCGGGTACGGGCAACGTAGGACAAGATCCGACAACAGTAGATGAACTTGAAGGAGGTTTATCACCATTTTTTAATTCGCCAAGTTTTTGTTGAATAACACAATAGAGAGTGTCAAAAGAATTTAATTCAGAAAAATTAAGCTCTTCCCCTATATCCATTTTAAGCATATTTATTTCACCTACTACAGTTTCAAACTGTTGTTTAGTTTCAGCTAAAGACATACAGCGGATTGTAAAAGATCTCTTAAGTTTTTCATCAGCAGATGATTTGTCATTTTTAAACTTCGATTCATCATAAGCTCTTTGAACTCGCTGAAAGAGGGTTTCTTTTCGAGCTGTTAAGACTTTTATTTTAGATTGGATCTGAGCCTTAGGATCTACCTTACCAGATACGGTCTCTTTTTCAGCCATAGTAAAAGAGATCAAATAATTTGAAGTGAAGAAAAAAAATAAAATAATAAGTTTCTAATAAAAATATAAAAAATAATAAAAAGAAACTAATATTTCAGCCAAATATGAAGAACAAAGGAAACTATAACTGGTGAACACGAAAATGTTAACAGATCCCACAAAAAACGAAAATAAAATTTGAGTGCCACCTACGGGAATTGAAACCTGTTCCCTAGTTGAGCCTCTTTGAAAAAGAAATAAATTACGTAAAACTAATAATCTTTTATCGGAGATCAAAGATTAAAAGAAAGCAAGAGATAAGGAAATAAAAGAATATGCAAAAGAAAGAATACAAATCGACCGAAGCCAAAGGTCAAACTGAACGTTTACGAGTTTTTATAGCATGGAATGGAGCGGTATTAATTGAATTATAACTAAAGGGTTAAAGTACAAAGTCAAGTTTCCTCTAACAACCTCTAACACAAACCTCAACCATGCAGCATAAATTATGTATATGATACATAAAACCTGAACAGAAAACTGAAAATAAAACGGTGCGACGTAACAATTATAATTGTAGGTATAATTGTAAACGAACGAATATGTAAGTAAAACGGAACGGAGATCCGGCCCAAAGGACCAAAAATTATATGGTTGGGCTTAAGCCTGCCCTAAACGGAACGGGAATAAAAAATATTGGTATGTGGACTGTAGGTTTAACGGGTAAGTTTGCGGAAAAGGGCGCTAAGCTAATACGGCATGTACATGGTAGAGTACCTGATAGTCTGACTCCTGACATATACCGAAATACCAGGGCGTAACAGAGTCTGGAATTAATTGTGTAGTAACCTAACCATGTACCTGTGAAAGCGGGAAAAACAAACCTATCTGAATGTGTGTGTGCATGTAAAGTGTACCTAACTAAATGTAAATAAAATTATACTTATCGGGGGGATGCCCTTAGGTATACGGGTTGGTGAGAGATTCTCGAAGTCTCGACGAAGATGTATAGAGCGGGTGCGGAACAGCTGGACGTAACCTCTCACCTCTGAGTTCGCTATGCAACTGACGGTTTACGATTTATTGATGACATATATCGATCCTCCCTTCTCTCGTCCTAAGGAATCGATATAACGGAATCGAGAGCAAAAATACTTATTCTCGTATTGATAAACGTACGTTTTATCAGCGGCGCAAACACTTGTCATGTAATAATTTGAGGATATGAAAATTAAAATTGCACCTTTCTTGTAGGAAATATTGTCAGCTTTATAACGATACTAACAATTTTGTTCTAACTCATATACTTTTGGAGCAATAAGTGTTTTTTTGATCAAAGGTATGCGATCTTAAAAAAAAATCATAAAATTTGACCTTGTGGGAAAATGGCTGAGAATAGACCCATGGTTTATATGACGTTTTTTGTAGCCAATAAGGTTTAGAATCACCCCAGAAGAAAATATTTTACAATAAATTATTAAGAAGGGGCATTTCTTTTATATAAAACCCTTTTTAGAAAATAAAGTTTTGATAAGAGCGTCTTCTGTTTTAGTATAATCAGTTTAATCTGATTTATTTTGAGTTGTTTAAGTTGATTAATTCAGGGGAAATGTACTTTTGAGCGCTTGAAAAGCTTAATTTTTGAAGAGGAAGCCGGTTTGCTAACTCCTGAGAGTTTGTCCGGTGTGTTTGATAATCCTTATTATTGAAGACAGCTGGTCCTCACAGGACCAGGCGCTATTATAATTGGCAACTCAACCGTTTCCACAGATCTTAGAAGAATCTCCTGAATTGTTTGGCCATCTTTCTCTCGTTTTAGTCTTGGCGTCCTACTTTTCCGGCTCTAACTTGTCTTAAATCTGTCTATTTAATTGAAACTGTTTACTTTCTGAGCTCTCCTTTCTTACACTAAAAAGACATTTCTTAAATAGAACACGCTAAATCCGTATTCATAGACCATTTAAAATTAAAATAAATGTATATCTACAAATTTGAATAAGTGCATCATTTTGAATAAAGTAAATATATATATATAAACAGTGTGTTCCAAGATAGAGTATTCGAGAGGAAACATTTTCTTATTTTTGGGTTTTCGAAAAAAGTAATTCTTTATAAAAAGTCCTGCTTGTTCTTAAACCTCTAAAAATGATCAAATTTTCTTGATTTTGTGTACAGGGTGTTCTGTTTTTTGAAAACTTTTATATATGACCAAGAGAACTATACCCTTATTTTTGATGGTATCGAAAAATATTATTTAGAAAAGTGGTTCAGAATTGCAAAAAACGTACTAATATCAATTATGGATTTATTTTATGAAAACAAAATAAATTACTTATAAATCAAATATAGTCTAATGTAATAAATAAAATATATAAAAAATATATCACAACAAGTAATTCATAATTCGAATCTTAATATCTAATTAAATATCACAAAAAATCAACAGAGTTAAAAAATAAAATTAAAGAAATTATCATTTAAAATTTTAAATGTATTGCTACCTACTTCTACGCAAATTTCGATTCTAACTGCAAATATTTGGCATTAACCTATTTGCTGATAATGCATAAACTATTTTTTACCTCTTGGACTCTATCAAACAAAAATAGATTAAATTATTTATTTTTATATTCATTTTTATGGTTTCTTTGTAATTGCTCTTTCATTAATTTTATTTCTTATATAAACACACACATATTAAACACATTTTGTTTACATTGAATAAGATTGGATGTATATGGGAAAAAAAGCATTGATATATCTTATGTTAAATGTTATTATATAAATTGATCATATTAAATATGTAGAGACAGAGTCCTCTCTCTAGGTAAAAACAACACCTACTGAGGGCCCTCACCATGTATTTTATTTATTTATTTTTTATAATTCAGTAGAATGTCTTTTGGTGGAAATAAATATTATTATTATTATTATTTGTTGTCATAACAAGTATCACACTTGTTAATTATAAAAATCCAAAGAGAACTATTTGTTGTAGTTAGCTTATTGCTTATTTTTAAAAAACAAACTACAATTTAATGTTTCAGAAAATGAACTAAAATTTAATAATTCTTAAAATGAATTAATATTTAATATTGATACTTTTTTTTGCAATTCTGAACCACTTTTCTAAGTAATATTTTTCGATACCATCAAAAATAAGGGTAGTTTACTCTTGGTCATATTTTAAAGTTTTCAAAAAACTAAACACCCTATACACAAAATCAAGAAAATTTGATCATTTTTAGAGGTTTAAGAACAAGCAGACTTAAAATGGGATACCCTGTATATAAAGGTTTGTGTGTGTGTGGGTTCGCAGGGTTTTGATTAAATTGGTTATTTGATTAATAATCGGTAGATGAAACCGTCCATCTCTGAGACAGTGAGCCCTAAAACAGTCTATTTGTTCGATGGATTCTCAAAAATTGACATTTGTCAAATAAAACAGTTAAAGGCAACGGTATCGGTTTATTTGTCATAAATTAATTCTAATAATAGAAAATAATTTGTATTTTTGTATTTGGACGGAATTTGGAGGCAGCCAATCTTGTAGAACGCCAACTCTTATCTTTCCTCGGTTATTATATTATGAATCCAGCCCTATTTATTTTCTTTGGCACATCAACCGACTGTAAAACCTAATTAAATTTTTCCAAATTGTGTAATCCTGATAAAGGGTACTCATAAACTTATCGTCTTGAATAGTTATTAGTTTTGATTAAACCTTTAATGATTTAATCAACTAAGCAATTCAATGATAATGCTGCGACTAAAACTTGTATATAAACGAGTATATTAGGGTCCGTAGGCAAAACCAAGGACCCTTATATTTTCCTGCGTGTGTCTGGCTGTCCGTCTTGTCGCGTGCTCTCACGGCTACACCTTTTGTCCGATCACTTTGAAATATGGCATGTATGTGTCTTGTACCTACCCACATATTTTAAAAATATAGCGACTTAAAAAAAATATTTAAAAAAATATTTTTCAAAAAAATTAGGGTAAAAAAACTTAAGGGTTAAATTTTTTTTTTTTTTTTTTTCGACACCGTGAGGGGTATCATATGAAAGGGTACGTCGAGCTGATTACAAAAATATATAATTCTTTGGATATAACTTTAAAAGGGCGAGCGTAGGCAAGTTTGAAGTGGGTGTGAAACGTGTCCCCCCCCTTCTGTCTTGCTTATGTGAAGTGCAAAAAATTCCTAAACATTCTTCGACCAAAAGTAAAGATACCACTTTTAGGAAATTTCGAAAAAATATTATTTTATTTTTTATTGACAAAATACGTTTTTTTATAACTATGGTCTTTTCGATGTATTTATATGGTTGTAGTCCGGTTCAGTGGCAAAAAAATACTTTATCGGAAGTTCTTTTATGTGTTTTGAGAATATCACACCCATAGGATAGTTCAAAGTAAGCTTTTTAGCATTTTAAAAAACACCATCAATAGGTTACTACTTAAACTATACAGTGTGGCCTACGGACTCTCGCTGTGAGCTTACTAGCACACACTTGACCAGTTTATTTGTTGTTGGTCTAAGGTTTCATGGGTGTGATGCGTCAATGACTTTTTTGCTAATTCGTTGTGATACGATTTTGATAGTTCATATTCTAATGCATATGGTTTAAGCCTTAATTGAATTCGGTAAAGAGAATCTAAATGGTATCTAAATGGTTTAATCTAAAGATTAAACTACAAAAATTCTTAGATTGATCTTTCCGAGACAGTTCTCATTTGCATCCAAATCAGCTTCCCTTTTTTCAGATACGTTTCCGCCAGTCGTCTAAAGTTATTATCTCCGTTCCTCGTATTCTGTTATCGACCTACCCGTTGCCGCATCGCGCTACACTGTCACACATATAAATATCATCGGTAGTTCGGTGGTCCGTGGCCCTTCCATTAAGAGCCGACGAGACAAAAAGACGTTTGACACATTATCTGGGAGCGTTGTGCGAGGTCTAAGCGACATTATGTGTCAAGCCCCGGTGGGCGGCACACGAGATGACTAATGTTTCGAACCAGTCGGTGGAGACTTACTCCCGCCACATTGCCACTAACTCGCTTCTCCACCGCGTCAAATCCTTCACTGAACATTCAACTTATTTTCCGCTCGTGATTTATTTCCCTTACTTTCTTCGACCTCTTTAATTTGTCCTACTTAATAGAGGGTCCCCACTAGTAAATCATTTGTCTAAGTTATTTCCGTCCTTCGAAATCTTATTATGTACTCGTTCGTTATGGCGAGGTTCGACTGTACCAACTCGATATGACTACGTCTTTGACGGCATAATATATTATCTAAACTCTTCTGAGCTCTCCCACTTTACTTCAGAATTTATAATTCATCGTTATTAGGATCGAAGGATGTAGCCTCGCTTTAGGTGCGTACATTAACTTTTTTCGGAGTAGCTCGGTAAAGATGGGGGAGGGTTGTTAGAAGCGTTATTTTCTTAATTGCCACGTTATTTTTTGATAGGGAAGAAATAACGAAACCGTAAGACCTCTGACGGATCGAACGGACATTTTTATTGCAAAAAATTATTCCTAACAAAAAGAAAATAAGGTTGCGGCCAAACTAATTAATTTAATATAAGTTTAACCGATAGTCCCCAGGCCACCATAAGAAGTGAGTCGCTAATTGATAAAGTTTTCTTACCTTATGGAATCGCTTATTTATGCCTTGTCCACCGATGAATTGGGTATATGGCAACTGGGCGCTGGACCATTTCCTTTTTTTTTGACATGCCAAACATGCCCTTCTGCGGGAACATTGAAAAGAGATAGATAAAGTTTTGATTTTCACAGGATCGTTTAATTAAATTATTTAAAAAACAGTGGTACACTTGGCCACCGATAAGAGTGGGCCGTTTGGGGTGTCCAACGCCCCAAACATGTCGCTCTGCGGGGACGTTGAAAAGTGAACGGCCCACTCGTATCGGTGGCTACCTGTACCACTGTTTTTTAAATAATTTAATTAAACGATCCTGTGAAAATAAAAACTTTATCTATCTCTTTTCAATGTTCCCGCAGAAGGGCATATTTGGCATGTCAAAAAAAGAAACGGCCCAGCGCCCAGTTGCCATATACCCAATTCATCGGTGGACATGGCATAAATAAGCGATTCCATAAGGTAAGAAAACTTTATCAATCAGCCACTCTCTTCTTATGGTGGCCAGGGGACTACGAATTTTGAGGCTTCAGCAAAAATCAAATAATATAAACTCGATAAAAAATCTATATGATTAACGTCCACGGAAGGACGTCCCGTGGCCAATTACTCCGACATGTGCCGACCACACCGACCTTGAATCACGCAAAAACATGCCCTACCTGTCCTATGATAAACCTTCACGTGCTACTAGATCTAGTGTGACTCATACAGATAGTCAGAGATATTGGGACATGCATCCATCGACCAATAACTAATCTCTAATGTAGCGGTATGAAAATATACCGCTACAAGAAGTGCGTATCTTTTTTGTCGATGCATTCTTTACGTGATCCCACAGATATAACCCTACTCTCCGTCTTCCTATAATATCTTCATACATTTTTAGATGCTTCTCACATTTATATAATCCTATAAAGTTACTCCACAAATTTATTTACTTTCACTTTGACGTTGTTCTTTAAAAATGCTTACCTACCTTGTTAGAATACTGGAGAATCAAGCTTCTATTACAACTTACCCTTTCAACTAATGTCCCATTTCAATTTATGTGTTTCTAAATTATATGTTCTCAATTTGCAAGAAGATTGGTTTTTTAAACTTTGTTCTTAATCTTTTACTACGTTTCTCCTCCTAGCCCTTCCTAAACTTTTTTTTTCCTTTTTTTTGGCATGGGTTTTGACAACTTCCTAAACTTCAAATAGGCATTGCCTTGTTATTATTATTAACAATCGGGTTGTTAATAATAATAAGTATGGTAAAAGTGTACTTCAAATTTAAAATGGAAATTTTTGGAGGGGAAAAGATTCTACCGTCTTCTATTCGATGAGACAGACATTTTTTAAACAATGTTTTTATAGTAAAACCATGAGTGACGCCGCTTATATACCCGCACCCCCACTCGACTACCTTCTACTTCACTCATCCTCTTCAACTTATGTCACTCATTATGATTAACTAGCATTTTAATATTGAATATTTTTTACAATGCGCTCGTTACAATGATTCAGAGCGTCACGTGATGCCTAGTTTTATTGAGTTAGTTTGCTAAATTATTTTTTGTGTTTAAGGTGCATAGGAACAGCTGAAGGGTAACCTTTATTCTTCCAAGGTAGTTTAATTGAAATTATCGAATCCGGACACATGTTTGATTTAACGTTAGAATGTAATCTTGATAGTAGTTTTTTACATTTAAATTCTAAATTTTCATTTATGCCTTTTGCGGGCAACACGTTTATACAAACGTTTATTGTTTAATTTTAAATACAGTTTACAGCATAGAATTAGAGCCTCTCGCTTCCCCTACATTTGTTTTGTCTTTCGGATTCTTTGTTTGATCTTTGTAAGGAAATAAGGTACAAGTAAAATAATATTATCAATGGTAGTTTTATGAAGAGCATTTAAGTGTCTAATCTGTTCAACTTGGCAATTAATTTTTTAATCTCATTTTCCATTACTTTTTCTTGGCCTCTCCTGATATTGCTTAAAACAATAATTTTTCACTAGCTGCTCCGAGTTCGTTGATTAGTTGGGTTTTTCTTCGTGGTTTGACCCTAATTCGAGACTTGTTAAAAACTAGGGACGTTTGAGCATATCCCTTTGGTTTCTGAAGGTGCTTTCAGCTTGGAAAAATATGGGTTGAAAGATCGTTAGTATCTGTCTCTAAGTCTTTACCAGGTGCCTTCCTTTATATCTTCAACTGCTCGTTTTTACCTTCGCGTCCCGCACTTGGTTTAAATACTTAATGCTATACATTTATTTTAACGAATCATATAGCCCGCTTTGTAATCAATAATATTTATTCGTGATGTTGTTTAAATCCTCGTGACTTTTAAACTAAAGTAGATGCGCAGCATTTACTGCAACCGATTTTAATACTAAACCTATAACTACCGTCTACATGACCAAAATATCTTGTGGACGTCTGTTTAAAGACCTTATACAGGTTAATTAGAATCCCCTTACTTGTATTTTCTAATGATAATATATATCGGTCCTTAGTTATATCTTGTGCCTAGTACACACTAGGATACTTTGTTCGGATTAATTGTCCCAGGGCTGAGCCCCGGATGAGTCTGCAACATTGAATCTGGCGTGTTACTTGTGTCCCGGCTTGAGCGTCTTGAGCTTACACACTGTGATTCATCGAGTAAAAAATTCCTATTATGGACGGGATTCATATCTTCAGCCCTGCGGCATGCCATATTCAAAATTCACTATGGCAGACAGCCGAGATACAAGCCAGACTCAAACCTGTGACTATGAATCCGACACTAATAATCCCAGTGTGCTTCATGATTGTAGACTCGAAATGTAAACGACGTTATTTGAGATTGTCGTCTCTTTTTCCTTTGAGCCCCCGGTCATCCTATTGTGTGTTGTGATCTTACTGACGCAAGAAATTTAAACTTGCTTTCTCTCGTAAAGTATTCTATGAAAATTGGCACCATTGTATGTGCTAAGTACAAACTATTTGTATGAGCAAATGGACGCTATGACAAATGTCTAAATAGAAAAAAACGAATAATTATAATTTAAATAACAATAATTAGCTTAGAGTTGAGCCGGGCTGTTGCAATTGGAAAGATGGGAAGATTCCAAAGCTTGAGTATAACTCCGACGAATGCCAGGCTGTATATATTGTTTAAATTTGTCTAAATGCAGGCCAAATAAGCGTCATGAATGCCAGGATAAATAGAAAAAAAAATTGCTTGCATACGAGTCTGCAAGACAGTGAGACATTTTTATGTAACGCTTTTTGGTGTCGTTTTTTGAGTTTATGTGCATAAGTAAAGTCAAAGTAAATGACCTATTTACAGCTGTTTCTACGATGTTGCAATATTAGCAGTAGTGTAACAACACTTCATCTAATGTAAATAGTATTTGTAAAAATAAGGGGTTGTTTTTAGAGGATACCCATAGTTAATTACACAAAAAGGGGTACGTAGGTTGAGAACTGCTGCTCTAGACTAGACTTTACTAAGTGTAGTAGAGTAGAAGAGCGCTGGGCTACAGTCTATAGAGTGGGGGAGAACCGAAGGCAGCCGAACCTACACGTCCCGTCCTCGGTTACATTAGAGTCCGCGGTAGGGAAAGGTCCTACAGCTGTAAACTGAATTGCAAACCTCCTATAGGTTTCTGAATCCCTGTCACACTTTTCTGAGTTTTTAGGTAACATAACGCTTTTTGAGGTATGTTCCATAGCCTTAACATAAAAATGTCAAATAAGCTTATAAAGAAAAGCTGGTTTAACATAGATGATATTATGGTTCCTATGCTCGTTTTGGTGAATGAATGAACATGGGTTTCAGGCGCGATGCGTTCCAGGACTAGTATTCAGCAAGTTAATATAAGTGCTACATTGAATATAACTCATCAAATTATTTACATATATTATTTGATAAACATTAACTAATACATTAAAGGCGTTCAGGCAGTCCTGAACACACACACATATATATTCCCCCTCTATAACCCTTTCGGTTTAATTCAACATAAGATACAATAAAGTATCATAAACCTAAAATTTTTCATTTTTGATTTGTTTGTTTCTTTGTTTATTTCACTAGCTATTTCCTTGTTCTTCGGTTAGTAGTTGGATTAAAAAGAAAATCTTTTCTGGTTTCTGAAAGAGATCTCATAAATCTGGAGGAGGGAGGAAATCGACTGAGACTGTAGGTCCCTTTTGAGGCCCTTAGAAAAGTGAGTTAGTCCAAATTGCCCCTTCTACTAGGGCTGGTATTTCCTTCATGCATTACCCATGACTTATAAAAATCTAACCAGAGCTCTCCTTCTACCACTACTCACTTATTAAAACTCCATATCGTGAATTCGATTATTTATTTATAATATATATATATATATATATATATATATATATATATATATATATATATATATATATATATATATATAAGTTATTTATTTATTTGTATAAAATATTATAATTGTGATTATATCTCAATAACTAATGTAAAAATATCTAATAGTACTGTTTGGTAAAATATTGGGGAAAAAAATAATTTTAGATAAAAGTAATTTTTAATTTTGTACTAAAACTGTTTGAGTAATACGGTTTTGAAAATACATGGAAACGCAGTAAATATCTACAAAGCATAAATAGTGCAGTTGTCATTCCCAGTAGTCAATTACTATATAAGGATTTTAGCAAATTTTATTTCAAGATTTTAGCAAATTATTTCCGAGGGGAAGGGAGGGATTTAAGAAACGCTGTGTTATTTAGATATTTTCGCTTAGAAAAATAATTTGAAGTTCTCGAAGAATAAACCAATCAAATTAAACGATATATTTTTAAAATATACTCCTTACATCCTGGATTTCCGTGCCTCGTGGAAATCCAGGAAGAACGGAAAGTAATTTACTGGAGTATTCTTAATGTTACTAGGTTTCCGTGCCTCGTGGAAATCCAGGAAGAACGGTAAATAACTTACTGGAGTATTCGTAATGTTACTAGGTTTCCGTATCTCGTGGAAATCTAGGAAGAACGGAATAGTTATATAAGCACCAAGGGAGGAAAGTAGGTGATTGCACCCTGAGCGTTGAAGTTGGTTCCTAAGGCGAAGCTGGGAACCATAACGCTTACTCCCTCGGCTCCGCCTCGGGAGTTAATTATTGCGAAGGTGCAAGTGATTTTTACTCCCAAGGTACGTACAAGATTTTACCTCCAGAAGGGAGAAAAAAATATAGAAAGATTTTAATTTTAAATTACGTTATTCAACAAAAAATACATAGGTTTATATTTATTTTTAAAAAAATATAGTTAGATATAATATTAACAATTCTCTAAATAAGTTTAATCACGTTAAAATTAAATTATAGATAATAATTATTTGAATGTCAATGCTAAAATTAAATGAGAGAATCAGCTGGAAGCTGAGTCGTGTATTGAATGGTGCTGGCAACTGATGTATTTAAATATGGATTAGTTAATCTACATTTAGAAATTATGTTTCCACTTTTAACTTGTTTGTTTCTTTTACTGATGAATCACTACGGCAACCGTTGTGGAGGTTACATGACATTATAGATTTCGACATTAAACAAAAGTTAGTAAATGAAATGTGTATTAGCACCAACCTTATTTACTTGTGCTTTATCTAAGGCAGCACTGTAGGGAATCATGAGAGTTCATGATTCCCTTATTTTTCATTACTCCCTGTTTAACCCGACCGAGTGCAATGAGTAACTTCCCTTCCTGTAATCAGGGAGGAAAGTTCACTTTTTATCCCCGCCGGAGGTAAAGTAATTTACTGGAGTATTCTTAATGTTACTAGGTTTCCGTGCCTCGTGGAAATCCAGGAAGAACGGAAAGTAATTTACTGGAGTATTCTTAATGTTACTAGGTTTCCGTGCCTCGTGGAAATCCAGGAAGAACGGAAAGTAATTTACTGGAGTATTCTTAATGTTACTAGGTTTCCGTGCCTCGTGGAAATCCAGGAAGAACGGAAAGTAATTTACTGGAGTATTCTTAATGTTACTAGGTTTCCGTGCCTCGTGGAAATCCAGGAAGAACGGAAAGTAATTTACTGGAGTATTCTTAATGTTACTTGGTTCCTTGCCTCGCGGAAATCTAGTAACATTATTATATTGACGAAGTATTTTCTAATTGTTTTTCAAAAACTTCGATACTAATTAACATCAACATCATTTTATAAAAAAATATTTTTTACATTGTAATGACTCCCAATTTTGACTCTCTCTAATGGAGACAGAATTTTAAATTGTGTTATCGACTACAGTCTACAGGCTGGATTTATTAGTATTAATCATTATTGTTAATTAGTATCAAAGTTTTTGTAAACAAGCCAATTTTCAAAAAAATCATGCCCTGAGGCGAAATCGAGAAATTAATTTTAGCTCCAAATTTGGGGGTGCTATCCCCAAAACCTCTGAAGAAACGTGGAAAAAAAATATTTCTAGAAAACTGTTCCAACGATTTTGATTAATAAATTTCTATATTCAATTTTTAAGTTTTTGGTAGTGTTCATACTACGGAAAGTTTAAATTAAAATTCTATAATGTAGTCCATTCAAATAAGAATATAACGATGTATGCCGTTTTCCCGGGAAAAATTTAGTTCCTGAGAAAATAGCTTAAAACGCGGACGGAGAGCCAGGGTTCGATTCCTCGCCCAGGAGAAGTTATTTTATGACATATTTTGATGAAATGTCCAATAGTAATTAAATGTACATACAGAAACTAATAAATGGAAAACACTGGGTTAAGTAATTATGAACTCGTATATGAGAAAGTCTGTCTGAGTTGTCTCGGACCGAATTTTTAGCTCTAGGAGTACTGAACTTAAATGTGTAACATCTTAAATCGTTGATATATTGTTTGTTGGTTTTCCGTCTTAATTATTTACGTGTGCTTGCGTCATTTGAATATTGTTAGCCATGGAATGGTTTGCAACTATTCTCGACACTGTCACTTGATCCATCGTAAACATGATTCACCTGTAAAGCCGAATCGATAATTTATCAGTAACTAATTCCTCACGGGTTAGGAAAAGGAGACTTGAAACTGGGGTGATAAACGGTCCTGTCGATAGTCATTTATCTATTAAAAGCTCGCCTGCAATTACATCGATACATGTCCATTACTCGCAGCATATATCCTCTTGGCCGAGACCACAGGGCTTCTCCAAATCCATCCGAACAATTAACCGCACATCGTTACAATAGATAACTCCCATCTATAATCGGCTAAATTTACAATGACTTAAAACAAGTTTAAGTAGCTAATTCAAGCTTGAATTACTTGAATAAGTGCAAATACTATTAATACGCTAATGAACTTTAAACTAAAAATCCACGATTAACTTCAATTTCTTAAGTTATTGCTGCTTAAGGGTTATCTTAAACGAACAGAAGAGAACAAAACCTACTACATTAAATGGTTCTTTGATTTTTTGTCGAATATGTAGTGGGACAGGCTAAGATAGTCAAAATGGATACTTAAGTTCTTTTCTTAGTTGTATTCCTCCTCCTGTGTATAACTCTACTCCTCTCTACTGCACATACTGTACGTATTTCTTTCTTCTATCTCCATAACGGTTTCCTTTGCTAGAAGAGTTTTTTCTGGATTATGTGAAAGCTGAAAGAGAAGGGGATTTATTTATGGTTCCAAATGGTTGGAAACCATAAATCTCATGGGGAAAAGAGCGACGTCAGGAGGCCGAGAATCCTAATTATTCAGACTTTGCATGGCGTAGTGGGGGGGCTGCTTTATATGTTCGCAACACTTGTATGTACCACAATCCAAGTATATCTTTTTACTGCCCCCAACCCCTATTGTTTGTATTATTTTTTTTTATTTTTAGTATTATTATTTTTTTGGAAGAATCCGCATATATATATATATATATATATATATATATATATATATATATATATATATATATATATATATATATATTTATATATGTATATATAAACTTGTGTGGCTGAGTTATTTATTAAAAAATGGAATTTCATTGTCCCTTTTTTTTGCATTTATATTTCTTTTCCCTCTTTTATAAAATGGATTTTTGTTTCGCTTTGAGTGGGACGCCCTCTTTTATTTATAATAGTTAATTTTCTGTAGATAAAAAGACTGTATATATTTTTTCAAAAATCAAATGCTTTAAGTGAAAAATACGATGGGTTAAATTGCAGATAAAAGTAAAAAAAGTATTTGTTAGTCTAATGGGATGCAACCTACAAGCAACTAGTATTATCGGTTGTTATGTATATGAGCATCTATCCTGTAATATTTGTGGACCTGTAACAAGGTTATTAAACTTTTTCACTTTGATAACAATGTTTCTCTTTGTCTTAGTGAAGAAGTTATGTGACCGGCACATTATCTAGCATAGCTGATTTGATTATTTTAAGAACTTGCTCGGCTTGTTTTTTAAGTTTTTCACGGGCTTTTTTTGGCATGTTCTAGTCAGCAAGTTGGCTTTGACTTGCAATATTACCACTACCAGACGACCACTACGTAACCACTATTCTATATCATGTCCTTGTAGTCCGGGTAAAAAATCGTCCTCCGAATGACTTGGAGCAAAATACATTTAAAATACAAGCCGTGGTTCCTGGTTCAGGACTGGTAAATTCAATTTTCTATTTGTTGTACTGTCCGCTCAGCTCTCTAGACTAACACGGGTTCGACAGCCTGATCCGGCCATGTATTTCCCTAGGAAATTGACCTATAAACTAGGCGACCTCGACCTTTTCAAAAAATTCCTTTCCACCTTCTACCTTCGCTATAACACATCTCTTGGTGTACTGTCTCATTTCTTATCGACGATATTTCCATTATTTTTTCTTTTTTTATTAAAATTAATTTATTTTAAGAAAATAGTTCATGTGCGCACGTACCATTTTCGCGCTTAGAGAAATATACGAGTATTATGGAAAAACTTAGATATTTAATTAACTTAAAACAATTATCTTACATTTAGAGTAAATTTGATCGGTATAATCATGAAGTAGCGATTTCAAACTAATTCGACTTGATCAAGTTAAACGTTTGTCAAGAGGTTCACTATAGTATTATTTCCCTCGAACCGTTCGTTTATCAATCGAGTTTCGTTTACTGGATTTGTTTATTATGGATGTTGGGCTGCAAGAATTCTTGTAACGCCTTGACTTCAATTAAAACCCAGAGAGTTCTTTAAAAATTCCCATAAGATTCGAGACTAGTTTTAATTTTATTTCGAGAATTAGATAAAACAGTGTTTCGACGTTGATTTTTAATCAAGCTAGATAATAATAGAGTTCGTAAGTATTTTAAGTGGAACGCGGGGATTTGAGTGGAAAGTCTCGACTGGTACGAGGATTCGAGCCGCTAGCCTAGTTTCAGGTGTCCCATTATTTTGTTTTAAATTCTGCTATTATTTATAATTTGCTGTTTTATCGACTTCTTTTTAATCATGCTGATTTAAACTTAAAAAAAATGGCGACTAACTAATTTGATGAAGCATCTGAGCATCTAAGCCACAACAGATCTGTTTTGAACACTAGCGTTGTACTTCGACTCAAACTATTTCTTATAACTTTTAGCACAAATGATTTTCAACTGTTTTAGACTGTATTTAAGACTTACGTCTATATTTAGATCGCTTTTTATAATAAAAATAAATACAAATAAACTGCACTATCAAGTGAGAATTCTAAAATAAATGTGAGTTCTAATAAATATAAATATATAACTAAATATTAATCGGCTTTGTTTCGCCATGAACTTGAATACACTAAAAGTGTATGGACGTTGCAAATAGGCGTTATGTTTTATAGTGTAACTGTTTAACTAACTTCTTCTAGACGATAAATATCTTTTCTCTAAAATTCGCTTGTTCCGATCCTGCAGATAACCTTCCTAGAGTACAATACTAGAAATGTTCTACATGTTGCAGTCGGGCTTTCAAATCTAATTCGGTCTACGATTAAAGTCAAATACCGACGGTAAAGATGCTGTAGTTATATGCTAACTCCATTCCGGTTTTAGATTACATTCGCCCTATATTCAGACGGTCTGTCTCGAAGGAAGTGAGGGACGCCGTGGAATCACCGAAAGGTGTATAAGCGGCACGTATACCTATTAAGATTAAGGCCCGGAGCGACGGGGGTTAGTAAACGTACAGGCGTCGAGAGAGCGGATCCGCCGTAACGCTAAAGCGGTGTTTACTCGTCGCAAGGTAATGGCAATACGGAGTCACCTGTTAGACTGGCAGAAGGAAAGCTTTCCCCCGATATCGCGATCACAACAGTCATTTCCTCAAATTGCCAATTAAAGCCGACTCCTCTCGTCTCTCGCCATCGAACAACAACAAACTTTAAATCTCCTCCCGGGCAATTCCACTTAGTTAACACGTTTTGATTTCCTCCAAGCTTGCCAACTCGAGTTAAACAGTGGGAATTATTGTTTGGGGCCGGCACAGCCCGAGCAGGCCATTGTCACGACCACGACTCGAGCAAACTTATTGTTAAATCACATGTTTAAAGACCCACAAATCTCCCGTTATCGTCCAATCAATCCAATCCCAATATTTCTTCTTTTTTATCATTTATCTATAAAATATTATGTTTAATATAAAAAAGAGTTATGATTAAATACTAGTTGAGAGAAAAAAATAAATTTGGTAAAAATGAATGCTTTAATCCAACTATTATAGAGCTAGTAATTGTTTTAGACAAGGCTTAGAAAGGAAGAAATGTGATTTTCTTTTTCATTACGATTATCCTTCGCCGAATAACAGTTACCTATATCCCTTCATTTCCCTTATGAAATCATCAGTCTATTAACCGAATTTAAATATTCTAGGTCCACTGGAAACTGAGGTAGAGTGTAGTGAATTCAAGATAGGGGCTATAATTCAAAATATCTGTCGTAATAAATGTACCCTTACCTTTCTATTTTAGGTACCATAAGTCTATTTACTGAATTTCAGATCTGTAGGTGCACTGGAAGCCCAGTAATAGAGTGTATTATAATCCAAGAGGGCGACTATAATTAAAAATGGGGCCATATGGGGAGTGAAAGTACATTCAATTTTATATGTTAGGTATTATTTGTCTAAGTACCAAATTTCAGATATATAGTTGAACTGGAAGCTGAGATAATAGAGTGTGGTAAAATTCAAAATGGTGGCCGAAGGTTGAAGTGAAAGTATCTTTAATTTTCTTTTTTAAAACCATTTGTCTATAAGTACCAAATTTCTGATATGTAGGGGCATTGGAAGCTGAGATAATAGAGCGTGGTAAAATCCAAGATGGTGGCTATACTTCAATATGGTGGCCGTATATTGTTGTGAATGTACCTTTCATTATCTTTTTTAGGTACCATACACATACACCATACATGTCACATTCAGCTTAAGATATGGAATATGCGAACCGGTAACTCTGAATCAAATTCCTATCCCTCACTCCAGTTCTGTCCGCTACCTTGGGTTACACCTGGATAGGCGATTAATATGGGCACCACACAAAACTTAAACGACAAGACTGCAACCGACGCTACAAACTTTTACACAGACTCTTACACTACACATCTAAACTCAACACGCATAACAAATTACTCATTTATAACACTATAATTAAGCCCATTTGGTCATATGGTATTTAACTTTGGGGATGCTCCAAGCGTTCCAACTCCTACCGTATCCAATCCCTTCAATCCAAAATCCTTAAAAGAATAACTAACGCTCTTTTCTATGTCTCCAACTTTACCCTTTACAATGACCTCAAAGTTGCCTTTGTTCGCGACCGAGCCACCTCCCGGTACAAATCATTTTATGGCTCAATTTCCCATCATCCTAATCCTTTAATCCACAACCTAACATCCCCATTCATGCCTGGTAACCCTCCTCGGCGCCTAAAATGACAGTGACCTCGGGACCTAAAACATCAATTAATAAAATGTAATGTTCAAGGCTGCGTAATACCGTGAGTACTGTTAATGGACAGTTTCTCAAATCATGTGTAACAAGTCTATTTAAAACTTTATGTCATATTTATTGCTTATAACCAGAGACCTTCAAAATGTAGCATTTATTTTTATGAAATGTGGCACTAAAAAATGTGGCAATATGGCACTTATTTTGGCCAAATGTGGCATTTATTTTAGCTAATGTGGCATTTATTTTTCAACTTTCCAACCCCTCCCCTTTCCATTGTAAAAGGGATATTAAATCGTGCAACTTGAGTCCTATTAACTACATTATTACTAGGGTTAGGAATTATATGCTCTAAAAAGCCTAAATACATTCTCTCTGCATGCCCGAAATATTCTTTTATATTCTCTATCAATTATTTAGGCCAACCGGGGCGGGGGGGGGGGGGATTTGAAAAAACACATTTATTACTTAATTAAATTTATTAGAATTTGTGCATATACATACTTATATGCAGTGCTTGATTTCTAGAAATTGAGGTGCCGGAACTACAACCTATTGTTAGCAATTGTTTGCTAGTATATTTTTTAATTTCAAAAATGACCTTTCCACGTTGGTAGAAACAATTGGCATATACATACTTCAATATAAAGCAGTCTTTAAAACTTGATAATGCGTCTCCGCCTTGCATTATTTTAACCCTTAAGCGCCCAGGATAACATTAACTATTTCATTCCAATCTGGATTTACATTTAAAGCAGCTTCCAGTATTTTTCGGGCTTGCTCTACTTTTTGGCCCGGCAACTTCATCGCAGCTTTTTGGAGCTCCAAGACAACTTTAGCAGCTGAAGTCAACGAAGTGCCTTGCACCTCTTCTTCTTTCATCTGTGGCAACTTAAAAAAATGAGCTCGTATAAAATTTAGCTGCGTCAAAGTTTAAACGTTTCCCAGTGCCTGCTTGGCTATTTTAATTGCCATGTTATCCTCTTCGTCGAATTCTTATAATAGAACTTTCACTTTTTCTCCATGTTCTGCGTAATAAAGGGCCGCTCTTATTTAAGTTTCCCATCTTGTTAGGATAGGCTCTGAAGGAAGAGGGGTCCCTGGTAGCATTTCCTTGAAGATTGGCACTTGGCTTAGAGCTTTAATAAAAATTTGTTTACCCGCTGAAATTAAGTCATTTACAGCAGGTGAAAAACAGCATGGGCCAAGCAGGTTACATGGACCATTTTAGGGAACACACTTTTAAACACACCCCCGCTTTCAGTATGTATGCAGCGCTGTCAGAGCAGGGCAGTTCGGTTACTTCTATTCTTTGGCATGGTCAAAAAATGTTACACACAAACAAAGTTTAAAATCACTGGGAAAGTTCGAAGACTATAAGAATACAATAACTGTCAACAACCAGAGAGGTGGAATGATATTGGTCAAGTATCTGACTCAGGTACACCTGAGACTGGAAGAGGCACCGTTAACAAAAAACCCAAAATATAACACTATGTTTCTAAAGGAGGAGTTAATCCCTAAACCATTCAATATTACTACGAATGTGCCAATGGTTATCCTCTAAGTATGCTACTTATACCTTTTAAGGGTAAATTGGTATTGAACACGACAACACTACCTGCGTCTTTCCCCAGATTATTTGCTACACGCGGCTTTAAACTTGATTTTTTAAACCTTAGAACTTCTACCCGACACGAAGTGTGTCACTACCCTAAGATAGGAATCCACGTCACTTGGGGAATCCTCAGCACCTTGGAATCCTGCCCTGCAAGGCGTATCTTACCTGGTTTTATGGGTTGTAGCAGAAGCCATTAGAATATTAGAATATTTCTATTTTTTTTCTCAGAACTTAGCCCAAATAAGGCAAAATGTGGCACAAAGTGTGGCATTTTACCGAAAATCGGCAAAATGTGGCTTTTTACCGAAAAATAGGCAAAATGTGGCATTTTAGTATGGCGCCATGGCAAAAAGGCATTTGAAGGTCTCTGCTTATAACTTATAACACGTATTCTATGTAGTCGCAATATTCAAATATTTTTTTTTTTTTTTTAAAAAAAGGTAACATAAATCTATGTACCGAATTTCAGATGTCTAGTGCCAATGAAAACTCAGCTAGGAGGGTGGTAAAATCCAAGATGGTGGCTATAATTCAATATGGTGATCATAAGTCGAAATAGAAATGGCCGCACTTTTCTATTAACGGTACACTCTATCTACGAACTAAATTTCTAATCTCTATGTCAATGGGAAGTAGGAGAATTAGTGATCAGTCAGTCACTGTCCCTCTTAGTTTAATCTGTATAGATTAATCTACTTTATCATTATTTAAATATGTTGTATTATAATTATTATACTATGTACAGTACAGTGGCAAGGAAGTGTAGTCACCGGTCTACTTGTTTACGTTGCTCCCACCATGTAGACAATAACAACAATATCACTTGTTACACTCTAATTATTTGTAGTTGTGTTAAACAATAAGCAACAATTAAATAAATAAATAAAAAAAGAAGATACATTTTCTGTGTTATATCGGCTTGACTTTAATTCATTAGTAGGAAGGAAACGTGGCGTCCTTGGAAAACTTGGTCGTCACCGGAAAACCCTGAATTAATAAAACTGTAAAACACAGTAAATTTATTAATTAAACGAGAAATAGATAAATGCGCTTATAACAGAGTTATTTAAGTACCGTTCGTATGATATTTTAAATACTTATGTTTAAAGTATGTATATCAGTATAAAATAGTATGTAAAATAGTATGTATAAATTAGTATGTATTATCAATAGAAATATTAAATAAAAGGATAGCGCTTTTTTGTGTTGTTTCACTGCATTGAAAATAGACAGACTTTGTCTCTCCCCCCCCCCCCCCCCCCCGTCCTCTTTTATTGTAACACATAATAATACCAGCCCATAAAATTAAAGTTTTTAATAAAAAAAACTCTTTGTATTCATTCATTTTGGTTGTGTGAGGGTAATTATTAGTTTTAATACATTTTAATTTAAACAATACTATTTAAATTCAAAAAAAAAACATAAAAACATATATATTTAGTTTAGGTTTAATTTTTTTGTTTTAAAATTTAATATAATATTTATTTTAATTGAAGCGAGTGCAGCGAGGTTCTACACTCAACGACAAATGCACCGTGTCTGTGTGTGTGTCGGAAACGTGTCACGATAACTTGTGTAAAAGTTGACCGATTTTTGTGAAATTTGGTAAGCATGATAATTTTTCCAATGCCCAAGACGATTTCGTTGGACAACGTCATCCGCCCAATCTTTCGAGCGCAATGCTCGTGCGAATATTTTAAATTGGAATTTTAGGACGGTAAAAATTCTAACTTCATCTATTCGTTGAGAACATTTTTTAATAATTACAAGATAAAAAGAACTTTTTATTTACCACATTTTTAAATTTTCTGTTGAATCATGTGTCAGGTTGATAATATAATTGTCATTGCTATGATATAATATTAGTGAGAAAAAAAATAGCTCCGAATTTATTTACTTCACATGCATGACAACCATCTAGAGAGCTGATCTTAAACCTATAAAAGGACATAATATCTTTGTACAACGGATCTCGCCATCACCGAATCTAAACCGTGCCATTGATATGCCCCTGTGTAGGGACAGTAAGAGAAGAAAAAGAAAAATGTGTAGAAGTAAAGAAGTACAGATGCAGAAAAATTAAACCGATACCTAGGACACAAGTGTAAATAAACCTGGTTGTCAAACGTCAGTTAATTTATTTCTTTCAATTTCTTATTCTGTCATTCAATGTTAATATCTTAATAAAAAATCACAAATTTGAAACCCGTCAAAATGAAGATTGTAAATATGGGACATGTCAAAACAAACAAAAATAGCTTGCGGATTTTTTCCGAAACTAACTTTTCATACAGCAAAATTTGCTGAAAACGAATTAAATTCTGCTGAAATATGGCTAAAAGTATTAAAATATTGCATCGTCGTCGTGTTCTGAGCTATTCTAAAAGTTTAAAATGTCTAGCTACTCGGCAAGTTAGTTAAAAATCGATTGCAAGATTCGTACTGGACAAACAAACAAGAAAGCAAGCTAACAAAAACGTAGTAAAAATAAGATTTGTTAGTTAAACCGACAGCGACTTTGCTATGAAGTGTTAAAGATCGCTAAGACTGTTAAAGCGGACCTAAACGTTTAAAATAGAGAAAATAACGTTTTAACCGATATCTTAAGCCTAGTCCACACCAGTAGACATGTTGCGCAACGTGTCTATAGACGTCTTCTGAGACCGTCTATTGTCTAGGTCTAACGTCCACACTTGTAGACACGTTGCGCACCATGACTACCGTGTCTACCATTTAGAATGGAAACCCATTGACATGCGATTTTTGGCCGTTTGTCTAGCCGATGTCTATAGACAAATCGCTAGACATTGTCTCTCGCGCAACATGTCTACTAGTGTGGACAAGGCTTTACGTTTTAACGTGTGGATTTTAATAAAACTTCACTAGTGTACTAATTTAATCAACTAATGTACTATTGACTCATGCATGTAAAATTTCAACCTAATACAAGCAGAAGGTTTTGTGGAGTAAAGTGATACACTTAATAATAGTTTAAATGTATAGATGACCGGAGCGTGAGGGTTAACGAATAGCCCTGTTCCCTCACTGCACGGCTATTTACTACAATAATCCTCTTTAACTATCAACTCATCATGATTTACTATTATCTTAAGATTCAATATTTATAGCATTTAGCTTCGTCGAAAGAGCCACTTGCCTAGTTATTTATTAATTAAAATATTTTTCGATTTGTTCGAATGTTTTTATTTTGGTACAGAGTCTACGTGCCAAATTTCAGTTGGATCTGACGATTGGAGAAGGGTAAATTTGCCCTCCGAAGATTTGGACGACAGACGACATGCTCCGGCAAACAAACGAACGAAAATGAAGTTAATATAAAGGATTTAAAAGTGGAAGGGAGGACGAGCAGGAAACACGATTCAATTATTGTTTTGGGTAGAGCGAGGTGTATATCGTGTACCGGTGTTATTCCGTGTAAAACGTTTTAGCAAAACTGGAACAAGGTATAGAGACGAGCAGGAGGGGAGAAATAAAGGCGCGCATACACGCCGAGTAGATTGCATCGCCTCATTGTGGCCGAGAGCAGTAATCAAACTGTAGTATTGTTTCGACGCAATATCTAGGCGGGCCGTTGTGTTCTCGTCATTGCCTGTCCGACGCCCTTCTCCCTCGTCCACACTTGGGCTACACTGCCACTGCACTGCCACTTCACTGCCACTACAATGCCACTACAATGCCACTCCTTTCACTTTTTATCTCTCTTGTCGATACAAGTTTTAACAGAGAACCTTTATTTCCGTCTCTCCAAGCCTCACTCTGTCCCTTTATCCCGGCTTTATTTGTTTAAAATGTAAATTGTCGGTTTTAAGAGGAGGCAGTCGTTTAGGGTTGAGACCTACCCAAGGGTTTGTTTTTTCCCTTGTTCCTTTCTCCCTCCTTAAATTCTTTTACTCCCTTAAATCTCCACATATCTTTCGCTTTTTTCACTCTTACTTCCCTAATATATGAATAATTCAGTGTCTGAAAAAAAGTTAACCCAGTTTTTTCATGTATTTTTTAAAAAAATAAGGGCGAACAAAAAAGTTTAACATGGCATAATTACTTGCTGTTTTATCAGTTCCCCCGCCCCCTTGTTAATCCCAGGAATCCCCTTTTCTACCGCCTTTCTAAAGCATTGTGAAAACACTTTATGTGTGTCTACTTTATTTCTTACATACCTCCTACCCTATACTCGGTTTAAAGAAGGGAAAGAAGTAAATATTAATAAACATGCGCGTAGAATGTCTGTAACAAAGAGTACAAACAGGCGGTGGAATTCTACGTTTTTAGGACTGTTTTAACAGTAAACAAGTGCGGGTGTTTTGTATTGTGGGTGTAGTAGCATTTTATTCCTTCATTTTAATCACCGTATGTATTTATTGTAATACTATTTATAAAATTCTCACAATAGAATTAGTAAATACAGGCCACTTTTTCTTTAAACTAAACATTTATATTACTATGCTACTTGATGGCGCTACAGCCCTTGGAGAGCTCTAGCCTGATTAACTAAGTTTTCAAAAAAGTGCGGTTTTTTGGCCCACCCTGTATATATTACCACTCGAATAGTTTATCGGAGATGTCCCAGATACCGATCAGCACAGAGCTACCCCACAGTACAGTCTGCTGAAACTTTAATTGATTTAAGATTTACTTTTATCTATTTTTATTTCTTGTTGGAAACATATTTTAATTGTTTATTTTGGTTTTGTTTCAGGTATGAAATATTTTACTGAATACCTCTAAATTACGTAAGCGATATTTTTATTTAATAATTAAAATATAGGTTATAGATCATCTACACTTACTTAAAGAACTCCCTAATAAATAGGATGCTAAGAATTGCTAGACATCATCCAAGTGTTTGAACCTCACATCCCTAACCTAAAGTACAACATAAGTATATATTATGTGTGTGTATATATATATATATATATATATATATATATATATATATATATATATATATATATATATATATATATATATATATAACAAGGGCAAATATAAATATGCTTGCCAAAGGATGATAAATTTCTGTGTAAAAATTTTATAAAATTGGTAAGAACAAAATATCTTTGGTTTGATACTTTTCTATTTTACACTTATTTATTTTTAGGTTTTAAAGTGCAGGTTTTTTCCCCCACTTATGGAAATTCTTAAGTAATTTACCTATCTTATTTCAAATTCAAGTATCCCCTACAGCAATAGTTGAAGAGTGAATAAAGTAAAAGAGTAAAAGGGATTAAAATACTTTATAGTGGAACCGACAAGCTTGGAAATATTCCCAAGACAAGGCTGGAGCTTTAATCGTCGCAACATATTTGCTTTTCTAAGGATAACTAAAGCCGGGTCTGAAGGGGAGGGAGGGCCGCAGGCATTCCTTTTATCTTTCTACACTAAACCAGAGCCAAATATGCATTTTTCTCTTGTGCCCAACTCGAATAAAAAGCAATAGAAAGCAAAATCTACTTAGTCTTTCTTTTATTTCCAGTCTCTGTTGGAATCGTATATTCTTAACGTTATTTCTTATAACAGTTAAATGAGAAGGCCATTCCTGGGTTCTTATATTATTTACTTGCATACGACTTCATAATATCGGATGTGTAGAAAATAAACGCACTTCAACTTCATCTATATTTAGTACAAGTAAATTCAAAAGGAAAAATAATTGTTTCGAGTCCGCGAAATACTCGACTTAATATTTTACTTGTTTTTACGTTAGTTCAACAAAGACGGCCACTAGGAGAAATGGGCTTGGTTAACCACTAGGATACGCTGATCCCGAAAGTCACGTGCAGGTGTTATCACCGGGAGCAAATTAGATTATGTGAAACAGATGCGCTTGTATGTTTTGTAACTTTGAACTGAAAATTCGTCTGTAATTACGAATTTCGAACAATCCAAATAAATTTGATTTTTTTCACCCTTAGTTGCAAGATAGTACATTACGAACTGTTTACACTCTGAGGCTTCTGGATACAGCTGCCTATCCTATTTATTAGCCTATTAATAGTTTCTTTTTAAGAATACATTCCTCTCAGTTTCGTATCTTTACACATTTCCATAACTGTTTTGTATAGCCGTTATCTGCCGACCGGTTAAAAATCGAGGCGAAGTATATTTTATAGTGAAATCTCGAGCTTACGATTTTGTCACCTAGTTTTAATCTAAATTAAGTTATTTGTCTTCTTTTTCGGCCGACCTGATACCTTCTTAGTGGTTTTAACTCATCAGTCTTAACAAAAGTAATTGTAACTATTAGATAAACATAATTTCGACAGGTATTTTTCGTCCCGACAACATGGCGTCCAGAGATATGTTTCACTTTTTTGTTTTACATTTTTAATATTTCTTTTAGGCAGTAATTGTTTTGTAAAGATAAAAGTTAGAACTTGTTAAATAATGATTTTCAATCACAAAAAATGTTCAAATTTAGCACGTAAGTTATCTTCGAAATTTGATGTACAGTATACTGGACATATGAACTTTATGGTTTTGTAATATGTTCATGATCAGGTAATGAATTCAGAAGGAGGTAATGATTTAGAACTTGAAAGTGACCCTTGATTAATTAGATTGTTTTATTGCAAATATTTCTTTCATTATTATCATTAAAATTTGATTTTTTAAAAAAATATTTACTTATTATTATTCTTGTGAAAGGTAGAATTTTTTTTCACTATTTCTACAATTAAAATTCAAATGTTTATTATTTCTAATTTTACTTGTTTTATCGCAATTAGTCTTATATTATAATCATTAAAGATTTGATAATAATAAATGCTTTATTTATCTATTTATTGAACTTTTGAACCTTGGAGTGAGTTCAAATATATATCAGCCATTTAAGCTAATGCGGAATATAACTGATCAAAGTGATCATGATCAGTAAAATCATGGTATTTGAACTCACCCTAAGTTTCAAAATTACTAATTTTACTTGTACATCTGGGATCTTACAGTTGAGTTTGAATGTCCACTATAATGGACATTTCATATCTCAAAAACGGGTGGTCCAAAATTTTTGAAAATTACTGAGTCATCTAGGGGTCGGAATTGACCTTCTAAAAGAAAAAAAATTGCAATGAACAGAAAAAAATCGGGTGTGAAAGGGTTAAAAAAATAATGTATGGACTTAAACTGTACCTAAGGCTAATCTAACTACTTTAAAACTTATTATTTCTAAGTTTAATTAAGTTTGTAATAAACTCTAACCCGAATACATTTATTCGAAATTAAGTCCTTCTTAATGTGACGTGATAAAATTGATAGAAAAAGCTTACACCGAAGATATTTATAAGTATTGAAGTTAATTTTTACGGCGACTATAAAGAATAGACGGGAAGAGTAAAAAAAGTTAATTATAATATTATGGGTCTGTTAAAGGGCTATTGGAGTGGAGGTAGGTGGGTGCAATATTAGGTTTGCCACGTTTACCGTGGCTGAAGGTAACGGTTATGCTTCAACTAGGCTAACTGTCATTAAGGTTACTACCTGTATAGGGCGACGTTTCTCGTGTCTTTAAATCCTAGCTCCTAGAGCGAGGCTTCTCCTGCTTTAGCCCGTCTTAAAACAAATTCACTTCTCTAATATCAATCTTCAGATACCTCCTCCGACTTTACGCACAGTTTAAGTTTTTTTCTTTCTCTGTCTCTCTCTACTATTGGACTTTAACTGCACGACGGGTGAGGAGCTGATTGAAATGTTTTGGGGGATATGTTTTTCACAGTCGCTTACTTAAAAACGGGACGCTTTTCGTCCGCGTGTGGCTTACTGCCGTGTTTTATTTAATTTTGACATTTTCATGTTTAGGCTATGGAACATAAGTCAAAAACGTTAATTTAGCTTACAAACTCAGAAAAGTATAACAGGGAGTTAAAAAGCTATAGGAGGTGTGTAATCCAGTCTCCAGCTGTCGGGCCTCCCTCCACCGCATGTCATAGGGCCGAAGAGAGTCGAAAAGATTTATACGAGTGACAGGGAGATAAGAATAAAAATGATCTTCCATCTACTTTTATCAATTACTTGAATAAATTACCGATTTTATTTCATTTTATGTCGGTAGTTTACGCAGAGCGAAAACATGAAAATGTTTCACTGTCTTGCGGACTCGTATGCAAGAAGTATTTACATATTATATACTTGTACTATAAACGTTTGTTAAACTAGCCGTCACTTGGTTTTTTTCGTCGAGTGAACTACACCATTGTTTGCACTTATTCAGTACAATACGTTAGAACCATTTCCTCTTTTCCCCCTTATGTTTTCTAATTGTGTTCTTCCCTAGTTGTCTTATAAACGGTTCTTCTCCGCATCTGCTTCGCAACTCCAGATACTCTTGCCTCTGGTCAGTGGCGTACACGACAAATATCTCCACTCGACGGAAAAACATCGAATCAGGGATATTTTTTGGGCGTGGAATGCAGTGTAGCCAACCTTTACCCCTCCCCCTCTGAAGACTGTCGGCTTGTTACGAAAGGCAGTAGTTTTCCGCAATAGAAGCAATTCCGTTTTCGTCCGCTAGGAGCTCCGATATAATTTTGTATAAAATTTAGAAAATATTTTCTTTAGAGCATCTATCGGCATATAATAGTACTAGAAGTTCAAACTGAATTACCTGCTGTTAAATCGTAACTTGCTAGTACTGTATTTCACATGTTTCATGTGGTTCTTTTATCCCCCAGCCTAAAAACATTCCATGCTTTTAAAAAATGAGTTTGGATAAAATCAGGTGAAACGCTATTGATAGCTGTGAATTTGTGCTGCGCCTGCGGTCTGAAAACATAAACAAAGCCGTATGAATGCTAAGTCCTTAAATGTAAATAGTATGCAGCAGAAAAAATATATGGTATGATCTAAAACTAGTTTATTTTCATTATTTTTACTTTGAACTATCCGATGGGCCTGATATTCTCAAAACATAAACATACTTCTGATAAAGTATTTTTGTGCCACTGAACAGGACTATAAAAATATCGAAAAGAGCATTATTATAAAAAATAGTATATTATGTTACTAGGTATGTATTAAGTCCACGTAATGAAAAAATGGATTTTAGCTGTTTTTTTTGCTCTAAAGTTACTATTTCACAGCCTACCACGGATAAAAAGTATTTTGTCTATAAAAAAATCGAAATTTCCAGAAAGTGGTATCTTTACTTTTGGTCGAAGAATGTTCAGGATTTTTTCTAATTTTTTGCACTATACATAAGCGAGATAGAGAGGGGCACTTTTCACACCAACTTCAAACTCGCCTATGCTCGCCCTATCAAAGCTTATAACCAAAAATTATAGATTTTTGTAATCACCTGGACGTACCCTTTATTTTTACTTATTTTTTATTTACCTTAATTTTTTTGAATTTTTTTTTTTTTGAGTTGCTATATTATTAAAATGTGCGGGTAGGTACTATACAGATATTTGCCAAATTTCAAAGTGATCGGACAAAAGGTGTCACGGTGAGAACAGGCGACAGACGGACGGACAGACAGACACAGGAAAATATAAGGGTCCTTGGTTTTGCTTACGGACCCTAAAAATAACAAGTTAGTAGCTTATCTTTGTGTCCTCAAGAACCTATTTCAACAAGACCCTTTTTAGGGTTTCGTTGGCTAGAAAGCCGTTTTGACGTGAACACAGGAAAAATATAGCGAACTCAAAATTATCAGCCGTTCAAATGCAAAATGGTGGATAATTCATGTCACGAGAAAAATATATTTTTATTTCACTTTTGAGGAGGGTATCAAATAAAAGGTGTTAAAGAGTAGATTATAAAAACATATAACACTTGTGTAAATTGTTTAATTTTTCGTGCCATTTTGTCAAATAACATCAACTTTTGCCCCCCCCCCCCCCCCCCTCCCAATAATCCTATATACCAACGAAATCCTTTTTAAGTGAGACTTCGCGCACAACCATATTTTACTAATGTTTTTTAATATATATTACTAAATTTAATGTTATTAAATGGAAACATGTGAAAGCCTGTTTGTACTTTTTGTTAAAAGCTGTTTTTATGGGACAAAATCTTCTGACATGTTTTGTTATTGATTAAGACGCTTTTAATATTCTAATTAAATATTATACTCCCTTGCACGCTTTATTTAACATATTCGACGTAAACTGCTGTGCTTAAACACTTAGATGTCCCTGCAATAGGTTGCTCCGAGCCTTAATTCTTAAGTACGTGGCTTAACTATGGACACCGTTAATAACCGATACGCCTTGCTTACTAGCTTCGCTTAAACCCTGCCTCCGGCTATATATCCTTATAGCCTAACCTAGTGTAACTTTAACAACCGATATCCATCTCCATAGTTTACCACCACATCGGCTTTTAAAAGCCGATATCAAAGATATACGTATCGCAGTAAAATTTTAAAGTAACGGCTTTTTACGAGTATGTCTCTCTCACAATTCAGCATTTCCAGTATAGAGATAATAATGACCGTTTATTTACAGTACTTTATCTACGCTCACTGAGCCTAATTAAACTGGGAAATTCGTTGCCACACAATATATACCGTTTACGGTTTGTTTCACCAATTAGTATTTCGATCAATTCACTCCACAGTCCAACAGTGTCACAGAGTTTTAGATATAATAGCCTCCTCCCTTGAGCAGAAGAAGTACTGCTCGGCGGTCTTCCTAGATGTAGCGCAAGCTTTTGACAGGGTTTGGCATTCGGGCTTGCTTTGAAAGCTTAAGGGAGTCCTTCCTTTCACCTACTATCTAATCCTAAAATCCTTTCTTGAAAATCGTTTTTAGTGAAAAACAATGAATGAATCAAGTGGCTTTGACGAAAATGTAGAGAATAATAATCCTCCAGAAATAATTAATTCGGCAAAAAATACAACTCAAGATTAATGCCATCTTTATCAAGAGAAGAGATACGAACTTACATACAGCAAGTTTATTTTTTTCTGTATTTATTATTTAAATCTAACAATCGTAGATAAAGTACGGTACGCAACTCGTGGGAAAACGACATTTTGCATCGCTCGTGTGGTTTTACTACCCTCGCCGTCGCTCGGGTGCAAACTCCACACTCGCATGCAAAATGCTACTTTCCACACTCGACGCGTAATGTACTATTATCGTCTAATGTATCGCCTAGAATAGCATCTGATCAAGTACAGGAACATCTTTAGGAACAAGTACGGAAACCTGGCTCAAGAAATGGAGAATAAAAATTAATGAAAAAAAAAGTGTCCATGTGACGTTTAGTTTAAGACATAGCATATGTGAACCAATATTCCTTAACCAAATTCCTATCCCTCACTCCAGTTCTGTTCGCTACCTTGGATTACACCTAAACCGCCGTTTGACCTGGGCACACCACACAAAACGTAAACGACAAGACTGCAACCGACGCTACAAACTTTTACATAGACTTCTACACCATACATCTAAACTCAGCACACATAACATTTTACTCATATATAACACAATAATTAAGCCCATATGGTCATACGGTATTGAACTCTGGGGTTGCACCAAGCGTTCCAACTCCTATCGTATCCAATCCCTACAGTCCGAAATCCTAAGAAGAATAGTCAACATTCCTTTTTATGTTTCTAACATCACCCTTCACAATGACCTTAAAGTCCCTTTCGTCCTCGACCTAGCCATATCCCCCGATACAAATCCTTCCATGACTCCATATCCCAACCTCCCAATCCTTTAATCCACAACCTATCATTATACCATTCATTCCTTGAAATCCTCCTAGACGTCTAAGGAGGCAGTGGCTACGCGATTTATTGAACAATACTTAACCATTTTTTTCATTTATGTAATATCTCAAGTTAATATCTGTGAGTACTGTTAATGGACAGTCCCTCACTTCATGTCAATCATGTCATTGTAACAACAAGCATCAAAATTGCTTATAACATGTGTTTAATGTAGTTGCAATTTTCAAATAAAATTGTTTACCATGTGCATTATATTCAAGACTAAATTAGTTTTTTAACAGATTAGTAATAATAGTTATGCTAGGAATCGACGAGGTTTCCAAATAAACCCAGAGAAATCATTTTTCGCGAGGAGTATTTTTTTTTTTTTTTTTTTAATTAAGCAAGGAACTGTTACAAGAAAGGTACAACTACAGACTATAACTAGAAAGATCAGCAAATATTAAAATTACTCTCAACTAAATGTCATTCCTCAATTCCGAATCAACGCGAGTGAATTAATTTCACTGGTAATCTTTGAAAAGTTCACCAAATCGTTGTTAATCTTTGAAAAGATCACCAAATCGTTGGTAATCTTTAAAATATAACGTCAAAAACAATATTGTATTTAAAAATTAAAATTAGTATAATTAGCTGAAATATCTCTTATTTTTCGGACCGGGTATTTTTTTCATTATTCCATACCTGGTTTAGACGTGAAATTGGATTAAACGTCTTATTTAAATACTGTCTTTATAAAATATTATTTATCTCTCTTTTTATTTTTAAAAGGAAAAATGAAAGTTTCGTTAACATGAAGGGAGCCGAGTTTTATTTATTAAGTGATTTACATGGTAATTTGAAATTGGGTGTGAAAAGTTAATTCGCTAGTTGTGGGAGACGGCTTAGTGTTTTATTTTTATCTCTCGATACGATAAACCGAGTCATTTATATTCTACTTTTTGGTAGTTCTATTACGCACGAGTTTCTCTTCTCGAAAAAATATTTCTCTCGCTTTGTTTGTAAAGCTCGTTGTTTCCCCGGATAATTGTTATTACTAATCGGTTAAAGGCTTTAGGTCGCTTTTCAAACGGAGTAGGTTACGATTAAAGGCGGTTATGTGGTTGGCATAGTTAATTATAAGATAGGGCGAGAGGAGGAGAGCGGGTTTTGAATTCCAGGTCGTACAGGAGTCGGTAAAACCCAGGAATGATTGATATAGTTGTGGTGTCGGCTCGATGAAACCTCGGTGAATTATAGTAAGTTTCCTTTCCAACCCTTCTGCCGGCTCTTTTTAAAGGGAGCCGGCATTTTCATATAATTCGGCGCCTTTAACCCCCTACTCGGAACCCAGGCGAACCCCGGATTAAAGTGAATCGAGATTAATTGTGCGGAGAGGGAAAAGTGAGGTTATATAAAGCCCGGCCGCGGCCGCCGGAGTCTTTAGTCAGGTTAGAATTTACAAGAAAATCGTAACGAGGTAGGTCCGAGTTAAAACCGATGCAACTTATTTATATATAAGTTATATATAATATATATAACTCCATGTATATTTCCTCTTGTGGAATCCAGATATATATGTATAAAATAGTTTCGAAACTTGGGCCGGGAGAACCGCGCGATTAAATATTGCTTTTCACTGAAGTATTACGACTTTATTGTTCGATTTAACGGATACAAACGGCAAAGGTTGTTCTTGGCCTTGGAGATTGTATAAAAAGGTGAACCGAACATGGACAAATACGTAGGAGCTGGAGTAATTAAAAGTAATTTGTTGTTAAAGGCTTGAGCTGGTGGTGAATGCATCTCGTTCCAATCCTCCTTGGAATCTAGAGCTTCCCCTCGACTTAAACCTAAAGCAAACTGTTTCAAACGTTTTAATCCCTTGACAAAATGCGCTGCATTTCACATCTCTAAATAAATCGGCTCGACAATTCTTCTCCGTCCCCTTTTTTTATAGGTTATTTTAATTTTGTGTTTTGTTTTTTCATATAAATTACTTTATACTATTATTATATGAAACTATTTAGAAGTCGGAACAATATAATTTATTATTTATTATTTTTAAGATTTTGTTTTTGTTTAGTAAAAATGTCTCACACCAAATTATCCTTTTATTTAGAGGGCCATTTGTAGAGAAGTTTAAATCAAAGCACCCTCAACATCGGTTGTAAAAAATACATTTTAAAATCTTACTGATATTACGTCATTTTGGCATTGGAATAATATAAATGAACATTCTAGTATAAAGAATTTTTTCATTATTGATTCTCTATAACATTTTCCATCCCTGTTTCCTACCTTGTTTCAACACCTAGATTTTATATAGATCTCTGTAATATCAAATAACAAGAAAGCAAAATTTATTAAACTCCATCTCGCCTATATAAAATGCGTGTGTGTGTGTATATATATATATATATATATACACACACACACGCACATTTTATATAGGCGAGATGGAGTTTAATAAATTTTGCTTTCTTGTTATTTGATATTACAGAGATCTATATAAAATCTAGGTGTTGAAACAAGGTAGGAAACAGGGATGGAAAATGTTATAGAGAATCAATAATGAAAAAATTCTTTATACTAGAATGTAGATTTTATATAGATCTCTGTAATATCAAATAACAAGAAAGCAAAATTTATTAACCTCCATCTCGCCTATAAAAAATGTGACCATATATATATATATATATATATGGCCATTGTATGTGTGATATATATATATATATATATATATATATATATATATATAATATACATATACATTTGTCTTCCTATCGTGGCGAGAAACAACCAATGTTTTTTTTAGATTTTTTCCTGTCTCGAAAGTGTACATTCTGATAAAAAGATTTTACAATTTGCTGAATTTTCCCCGACTTTTCAAATATAAAAGAGGATGATTGTAGTAGAGCAGAGTATTGAGGAACAGGACTATTCCCTAATGCCCTCACGCCCCGGTCTACTCCATTTAAAATATTATAAAATATATCACTTGACTACACAATAACTTCGGCTTGTATCAGGTTGAAATTTTGCATGCTGTTTCAGTTGTACTTCAGGCGATGTGTATGAATTTTTATTAAAATCGCTACGTTAGAAGATATCGGTAAAAACGTTGTTTTCTCTATTTCAAACGGAAGCACGTGAAGTGTGCGCACTCGCTCCATCCTGCTGAAATCAAACCCTCTTAAGAGGGATCTGACGGTGACGATCTGAAGTCAGTGATCATCCTCAGGTAACATTCATTTCCCCGCGTGATTTTTATCGGTAGGGTTACCTTAAGGTAAAAGTTTACATTGATAAGCCAAGAAATTTGGCAGAACTGCGAGTGAATATTCAGCGGAAAATGAGTGCGATCCCACGCCAAACCTTAGTAAGAGTGATGTGATGGCTAACTTTGCTAGCAGACTTGAGCAGTGCAGAGAAAATGGAGGTCATCATTTTAGTGATGTTATTTTCATAATGATTTTTATAATAAATAAAAAAAATATATCTTGTATATTCATTGAATTATTCCATTTTTAATTAATTTTTTTTTCAAGTTTCACTGCCGGACCCAGTATAATATTGCACAATTCATTGTACTCAAGTGTTATGTATACTATTTCATCGTTGAAGCGCGCAGTTTTTACGTTAAAATGAATGTAAGAAAGAAATTGTTGTTTTTAAGAGAGAATGACAGGTAAAAAATAAATTTATTTTGGTGAAAACCTGGTATTATTATACAATAGAATTGGGTTTTCACTTTAAACAGACGCGAGACGTATTTTTCTTCTTTACCTCTTGAACATCGAGCTTACATTCTCGGCATCTTGCTTCTTTTCATTTTTCTCTTCCACTTGGTGTTGGTTTGTAGGCCCCGTCCTTACACTCTCTCTCTTTTTTAAGGGATAATCTCTTGGGCAAAGAAAAGGAGGAGGATGAGTAGCTGCGCCACAAAGTCGACGTGTCTTCTACTTTTAAGGGGACTTGTCTTGCTGAGGGGAAATAGTCTGTAAGGGGCTTAGTTCCCACCACCCTCGCCTCCAAAACATACCTCAAATATTCATGCTCATAAAAAACCAACGGTGCAAAAGAAATAAATAATATATTTAATTTGAATAAAATTAAAACATCTAAATAGTAGATGAAGATTTATAAAATAGTGACACACACACACACACACATATATATATATAAAAATTTTTGTCTATTTGTCCCTTTTATTATTTATCTTCTGTTGCTTGTGGGTAGTTTAAGGGTAAATTAAATAAATTCACAACTGCTCAATATTAGTCATGGCTATATTTCGCCCCCCTCCGGGGCATATTCATGCCTAAAACACCAATAAATCACATTAATTTTTTCTCTATTTAGGTGCGCGAAGCGCACCGATCCAGCTAGTATTATCAATATTATTAATAATATTTATTTAATTAATTTATTAAGCTTCTCCTAGACCTAGACTTGAATCTCACTCCATAGATTCAAGCGATTTTTTAAAAATCAATATTATTGCAAATGTTGGTGATTATGAGTGCATACAAAGGGAAATTACTAGGGAGGCTATAAAGACATGGTAGCAGTGAAAAAAACTACTATTATTTCAATTTTTACTTTCTCATATAAAGAGAAAGTATTGTGATGGCGCGAAAATTTGATTTTGAGATTTTGATGGATTTACACGTTTTGAGGTCCCCTGAGTCCAAAAAAGTGGTTTTTAAAAATTGTTTGTCTGTCTGTCGTCTGTGCAGACGCCTGGAGCCTAATCTACTGGGCCGATTTTAAAGAAATTTGGCATACATGTTCAGAAAAATCATACACCGAGGCGAAATCGAGAAATGAATTTTAGCTCCAAATTTAGGGGCATTAACCCCCAAAAACTCTGACAAAACGTGAAAAAAAATTATTCCGAACGGTTAAAATTATTAAAAAACGGTTCCGACGATTTTGATTAAAAAAATCTAAAATATAGTCCATTTAAATACGAATCCAACGATGTAAGCCGTTTTCCCGGGAAAAATCTAGTTCCTGAGAAAAATGCTTAAAACGCGGACCGAGAGAGCCCGGGTTCGATTTCCCGCCCGGGAGAAGTTATTTTTATAATAAATTTTAATGAAATGCTCAGTAATAATTAAATTTACATACGAAATCTAATAAATGGAAAACACTGGGCTAAATAATCATGAACTCGTATATGAGAAAGTTTGTCTGAGTTGTCTCAGACCGATTTTTTTGAAAAATTACCAAGGTTGAAAAGCACCGACATTTTGAAATGACCCAAATATGATTGACTGTCCATATGTGGAAGTAACTCATACGGTTCTTTTTGTCTATTATCCATAATCCGAGACCATAAATTTATGCTAAATCTTCTTTGAAAAGTATGTTGCAGCACAACACGAGGGTTTCAAGCAGTATACTTGGCTATTATGAAAATTAAATACACCATTTCTGGTGAAAAGAGATTCGTCTGTCCAAAGAATCTTACATACAAATCCAGAAACGTCTACATCTCCATGTAAAATTAAACGGCATAAATCAAGCCATTGTTGAAAGTAATTTTGCTCCCAATCGTGTGTCCGATTATAATGATAAGGATAAATAATGGCCATTAAGCGGTATCGCATGCCATTAAACCAAGTTGTACGTTACAGTATTTGAAAAAAAAAAGAAAAATCTTGTGAATAGGTATTGCTATAAATACGGATGGAATTGTCAGAAATAAGGAAGTTTCTTCTGAAGTCCGACGAGTTAAAGGTTTGCTCTTTCAAAAGATATACCACCACAAAAAAAGTTTAGTTTTTTTTCTTAAAAAAAAAAATGTGTACAAATTTTTTGCCACGTCATTTAAATTTATAATACTTTAAATTACGCTTTTTAACGATACCAAAATTATTACTTCAGCTTGGATACTTTCGGATAAATATGTCTTCTTATAAGGGAAGGTAACCGGCCCTAAAGAAATCATAAAATTTGACTTTCTTTTATGTTATTGTCCCTTTTATATATGATTAGTAGTATAAGTGGGGGGTCGTTGAAGGGTTGAAAAAATGTATTTATACTTTCGTTATTTTGTAAAATTGGCTATATTTCGCCTCTCTCCGAGGCATAGATGTGCTGGGATTACGACAATAATTTACATTTTTTTATATTAAAAGGAGAGTAGGCGAGTTATTCAGTTCGACGAACCTAATGAAATTAGAAGATCTGAGACTTTTTAATATATATATATATATATATATATATATATATATATATATATATATATATATATATATATATATATATATATATATATATATATATATATATATATATATATATATATATATATAAATGTAAATTAACGTGTTGATCCCGGCTCGATTATGCCTCGGAGAGAGGCGAAATATAGCCAATTTTTCAAAATGATGAAAGTATAAATACATTTTTTGAACTCTTCAACGACCCCCACTTACACTGCGTAAAAATATGACCTTCTGGTAAAACGGTTGAGAATAGAACCATGGTTTATATTATGACTTTTTTTGAAGCCAATGAAGTTTAGAATCACCCTATTTATTGTTGTACATATATCGACAGTCACCCTGTATACTATACGAGTATAATATAGGTAATAACAAAAATGGAAAACTTGTAGTAATAATACAACAAGAAAAGGGACTAAGATAATCATTTATGATTATGGACTATGATAAGAGTGAAAGATTAATTGAATCTCTTGCGTGAATATATGTTCTTGAGAAAGGTTCATTTAAATGTCTCGATGTAGTCAATTGTTGTTGTATAAGGGTTTCATAGATGCTTCTTGAAACCCTTATGGCGCAGGTGATGTGTCAGTCTGTCGGTCGCTCTTTGATTTATATCTCCTGAACCGTTTAAGCTAAAGAGTGGAAATTTAAAACACTTACGCAACTTATGAGTTGTATTTTTTGCCGAATTAAGTATTTCTGGAGGAGTATTATTCTCCACATTTTCGTCAAAGTAACTTGATTCACTCATTGTTTTTCACTAAAAACTCGATATAACCAGTTATTTTAATAAAAGAACTGCAAATTTGTTTTGTTAAATGTAAACAAACTCGCTAGTCGTGCGTAAAGCTGAAGAATTCCTCTTCTTTACCGCGCTAGCGTGGTAAAGAAGAGGAATTATTCAGAACTATGAGACGCGCATGTGCAATGAATACAAGTACGTAAATAAACACTTTCTACGCATCTAAACAAAGATATAATGCTTATATTTCGTATCAATCGTAGATAATAGTACATTACGCGTCGAGTGCGGAAAGTAGCATTTTGCATGCGAGTGTGGAGTTTACACCCGAGCGACAGCGAGGGCAAAACAAAATTAACGAGCAAAGCAAAATGCCGTTTTCGCACGACTTGCGTACCGTACTTTATCTACGATTGTTACATTTAAATAATAAATACAGAAAAAAATAAACTTGTTGTATGTAAGTTCGTATCTCTCTCTTGATAAAGATGGAATTCATTCTTGAGTTGTATTTTGCCCGAATAAATTATTTCTAGAGGAGTATAATTCTCCACATTTTCGTCAAAGTCACTTGATTCACTCATTGTTTTTCACTAAAAACTCGATATAAACAGTTACTTTAATAAATGAATAGCAAATTAGTTTTGTTAAATGTAAACAAACTCGCTAATCGTGCGTAAAGCTGAAGAATTCCTCTTCTTTACCGCGCTAGCTTGGTAAAGAAGAGGAATTCTTCAGAACCATCAGAACCATGAGACGCGCATGCGCAATGAATACAAGTACGTAAATAATCACTTTCTACGTATCTAAACAGAGATATAATGTTTATATTTCGTATCAATCGTAGATAAAAACTATTACATAATAGTTTTTTGGGATCTTTAACTCTTCATATCGGTGTCGCTGTATGTTTTACTAAAAAATTGTATTTTAAAAAAATGTTTGTCTCATTGAATAGATGAAGTATGATTTTTTTCAACTTTTTTACCCACAGATTGGAAAAATATGGATAAGTTAAAAATTTTATACGCACATGTGCAACGCACACAAATGTTGTAAACTCATATATTTTTATTTTTTTAATTGTCGAGTAGGGTATTTAATGAAACCTGCTGAAGAGAAGTTGTTTTTTTTTTTATTTATATAAATTCAATATTGGTTTTATTATGAGTTGAAATATACCCAAAAACTCCCCCCCCCCTCCCAACCACCGTATAACGGCTAGTCCTCAAATTTTGAAATTATTTATGCAAATACCTTATGATGGAGCGATGAAATTTTCCCGTAACAAATCCCCACTTTTTATAAATAGCAAATTTTGTGTGTGCACGTGCGCAGTGCGTCTATTTTTTTTTTTTTTTTAATTTTGAGTCGGTTATCAAATGAAACCTGCTGAAGAGTCGGTTATTATTTTTTTAAATTTTGCATTCAATATTGGGGTTTTATGAGTTGAAATATACCAAAACATTTTTTCCCCACCAACCACCCTATAACAGCTAGTCCTAAAATGTTTAAATAATTCATGCAATTACCTTATGTGGGGCGATGAAAATTTCCCGAAGTCATTTTCCTTGTGGTTATTACCGATAAATAACATTATGGCCCCCCGGGGAATCGAACCAGGAACCCCTTACTCCACTTTTAGGCCTTCTATTATTTTTTTTTACTTTCATATAGGGCGAGGTGGAGAATGGGGAAATAAAAAAAATAGACTGCCAATTAGTGTGGCACATAGCTTCCTCGCATCATATCATCTACTTTATTGTTATATTACTTTTGTGTTATATTACTTTATTGTTATATTGAGTAAAAACTATTAATAGTTTTTTTTTTATTTTTAACATTTCATAGCGGTGTCGCTGTATGTTTTATTAAAAAATTGTATTTGAAAAAAATGTTTGTCTCATTGAATAGATGAAGTATGATTTTTTCCCCGACATAAAATTCATATTTTAAATTTTAAGTTCACGTTTACGCGAGCGTTGCGCGTGAACGCTTGAACGGATAACGATGTCCAACGAACTCGTCCTGGGCATTGGTAAAATAAACCATATCCAACAAATTTCATTAAAATCGGTCGACATTTATTCACGTTATCGTCAGAGGTTTCACGATTCACGGACACACAAACCGACAGACACGAAACCAAAAATGATCCCTGATGTCTGAAACGGATTTCTGTCTTGGAATTTTTAAAATCCGAGGCATAAAAGTTTTTCGTTCTCAAAAGTGACAATGGTTCCGTTACCTTGGGTAAACTCGGAAGCAATATAATAAGATAATGGATATGCTTATAATAATCTATGAACCCCTAAAAAGACCTTGGATACAAGTAATAGATATTTTATGGATAGCGAGGATCAGTCAATAGTAAAAAAACACAATGTTTTAGTTTGCCGACGTTTCGGAAAATATATTTCCTTCTTCAAGGCAAGATTATGAATGAATTATTGGATGAATGAATGGATTATGAATGGATACAAGTACTTGCCTCTGATTTTTCCTAGTTCTAATAATTCGTTGTGGATTTTTGATTTCTGATGTAATTTGGCAATGATGTTGTTGAAGTGTACATTTCAAACTTATCGATGTTAGAACAATCTTGCTTTGTATACTTATTTTGTCAAAATTATAAACGTGTTTTACTTCAACTATTATCGCCATATGTATGGTTATATTTTGTAAAAGTTTCTTCTTCAACTCGAATTGGTATTCAGACAACGTCCTGCAATTTCATATATACGTATCGTAACATCTTAAAAACACATCTTTATCTCTTACCTACATATCCTACGCCCTCTTACATACATATCCTACATAGCCTATTATCTTAACGCATATTACACGTATCCTACCCTCAACAAACAAAAACATCCGGCCCCTGATATTAACGAGTAGATTCGTTCTTATTACTTTATTAAGTACGTGCAGAATTAAAGACTTATTTTTTCAATGCCAATTAACAAGTTATGAATACAGCAGCATAATAGAACACAAGAACCCCGTTCTTATTTTGATCTTATTTCTTCTTTCGTATTCTTAGAAAGGAAAATACACATAATTTTCGCGAAACAATCCTCAACTAATAAAATCCTATTTCGAATAGCAAATAGTAGCTACCATTGGATTTAAATAAGCTCTTTGACAAAAGGTACCACGAGGGTGAAGGCAAACAGCGGCGAAAATAGATAACTTAAATTAGGACTGAAAACACTACGATCCCTGCCCTACGTCCCTAGGCCCTAGGTATATATGAATGAATCCCAAACTAGAACCTTTATTAACCTTGACTTTAAGAAAGTCATTGCAAATGAGGATTCTTATTTCGTTCGATAAAGACCGGAATAACATAGAAAAAGTGACCCCGTAGGTTGCAAGTCGAACAGACTGTACCATATAAACAGATTTGCTACTTAACAAGGCAATTTATATGCCTATTTATTATTATTATTACTCAAATACAGAATGAAAGGCAAATAAACCTTAGCTGTAACACGCCAAAACACCGCAACATCTACTCGTGTTTTAGCGTGATTTGTGACAGCACCGAAATTCTACGCTACTACGGTATCCGATCTCTCTCGCATTAAGAGATTCTGCGGTGACGGAAGTAAATCACACTACCGATTCTCATTTAGGGTATTCGGCGGAGTAAAAATCAAATACTTACTTAGGAATGAAATCGCCACCCTCTAAGTCCTCTCTCAGACAACCGTTACCGAACCCCTTACCGCTTTTTCGACCGATCAAATTAAGATCAATTTGTTTTATGTCAATTCGAAATTCGACCACGTTTATCAATCGATCCTTTTTAAACATTTTAAAACATCCAGATTGCCCTTCGTGTTCTAACAACGTTTCTTCGCCCTTCTCAAATTTCTATCCGATGACAAACAGAGAGGCTTTGATTTCACCCAGACACTATACCCCACCGCACCACCTACTCGTTCCTAGGACTACTTCTCTACTGTTACAGCTGACAGAGCACTGAATTTACCACGGCACCTCAAGTCCTCTCATTTCTATCCAATGTTAGACAAAGAGGCTGTGATATCAATCAGACACCATACCCCACCGCCTACTCGTTCCTTGGACTACTTAGTCTCTACTGTTACAGCTGACAAAGCACTGAATTTACCACTGCACCTCAAGTCCTTCTCTCATTTCTATCCAATGTTAGACAAAGAGGCTGTGATCTCAATCAGACACCATACCCCACCGCCTACTCGTTCCTAGGACTACTTACTCTCTACTGTTACAGCTGACAGAGCACTAAATTTACCACGGCACCTCAAGTCCTTCTCTCATTTCTATCCAATGTTAGACAAAGAGGCTGTGATCTCAATAATTTGGCTTATAATCGGTCTCAAAGGGACATCTTTTTTGTGAGTTTTTGGAAGCCCGTATATTCGGGGACAAAAAGTGTTATTATTATTTAAGTTAGCCCGTTTGTGTTTGTCAATATATTTACATTTAAAAAGTTTCTCTATAATAATTTTATATTCTTTTTTAATATTATCTGTTGGGTCTGTACGTAACCGTCTGTAAGTCTGTTTATCGCTAAGTAATTTATTCATCTTATCTTTGTATGTTGCTTTATCTAATAGCACAGTAGTTTTTTATTTATCTGATTTGGTTATGATAAGTTGAGGGTTGTTTTGTAAACATTTTTTAGTGAGGGCTATGTCTGTCATGATTTGTCTTTCTAGGGTACCATTGGGGAATGTTGATGATTGGCTATTTAGAAAATTGATGATTTTGTTAATAATGTGACTTCTCAGCGCACTAACATGGTTTTTAGAAGTATTCAGTCTGTTTAATGTTAATTCGATGTCTACTATAAAGTCATTTAAAAATTTGTCATAGTTGTTGCTAGCTATACTAAAATTTGGGCCTAGACTAACAAAATTCAGTACCCCGGTGGGCACGTCTATTTTACTCAGATTTTGTGTCCAACCTTTCTTATGAAGAATGTTATATTCTTCTAAGTTAGGGTCTAATTTTTTCCGTAACAAATAACACAATAGGCACAATATCAGCTGTTATAAATATGACCAAAAAAAAGGAAATTCTAATACAGCGTTAAGTGGTCACTCAGCAGCTATACTAAACACGAGTTCGATTTTGAGAACACCAAAATATTGGCTACAGAAAGGAATACTAATAGAAGGAAAATGCTGGAAGCCCTTAATATAGCCATCAAATTGGATAAAACTGTTAACATAAAGACGGACTCAAGATCTCTGAACAAATTCTATAGTGGTAAATAAAATTCATATCACAATCTCCCGCCAAAAACATAACAGTCTTAAATCAAAAAGATTTTAATAAATTAAGATTTTCCCATACTATATAATAATTTTATGCTATAAATTATTTTTTTATTTAAAATTAATGATTAAACAAAATAAAATCAAATATAACATCGTTTTTATAAAATGGTGATAACAAATATATGGGGGAATCCACGTACTTTATTGATTTTATGCTTTTACAAGTCATTATTGTCAAATTGGTTTTATTGTTTCCCCCGTTTTTTTTTAATCTGTCAAAATGTTTAATTTTTTTACACGAATTAAAGTATCAATTTAGCAAAAGTTAAAGAGCGTAGACGGTTCAAATTAATCTGGGGCTATCTGCGGGTTACTTTCGATAAACTATAAAAGTTTCATTCAAATCAGATAAGTACTTTTGAAGCTATAGATGTAAATAAATGTATGTTTGTGCGCATGTGGAAGAGAAACAAATAGGCGCAGAAGATTGAAACTTATATGGGACCAACAATGGGATAATTATGACCAACCAAAAAAAGAAAAAAATTCAACGTGTAGTTTTTAAGATATATTGGTTCGCAAAAATTGAACGATAGACCGACCGACAGACAGACCGACAGGCAGACACGGAACTAAAAATGTTCCCTGGTGTGTGAAACGGATTTCTGTCTTGGAATATTTGAAATCGGAGACCTAAAAATGTTTCGTTCTTCGGAACGATCACATAGTTTCCGTTACCTTCTCGGAAGCAAAAAAAAAAAAAATCGATTAAATTTAGTTTGTTTTGTGGTGAAGAAACGCCGACTTAGCGACAAGGTTGATTAAAACTAATACAAGTCTTTCTGTAAATTAATGAATTAGTAAATTATTTAGAAATATCGTTAACTTTGCAATTTTGAGGGAAGAATATTCCCCACAAACTGACTAAAAGAAAAGAAAGAGGCCAGGCCATTAAAATAATGATTCAAATTAACCAGTCGTAAATCGAGCACTCTTTTTTTAAGGACTAAAAACTACGGTCCCGGGTTTAATTTTTTACAACTTGAGATTACTGCTTTTATAGCTCGTTTAAGGAAAAAAAGGGGTTTATTCCGTTCAGATTGTAAGATATTAAACGTAAATCAAAATCGAATTATACATATTCTACAACATGATAATATTCGGTTCGCCGGATGAAAAAAATTAGGGCTTTGGTCGTTATGTTTCCTTTTTCCTCTTTTTTTAACCGGCTAGTAAATTAATCACGAAATTGGTAGGAGTTTTGACCGCCCGCGCCCGATAAAGTTAGGCATTTCCCAATTAGAAGCGTTACCCACAAAGGAAAACCTCGTAACTAATTTACAGCAACAATACTTTTTTGTCGACTATACAGAGTAATACGAAAAAATAAGCTTCTGAACTTACAGTAGATTTGTTTCAAGACTATATAACTCTTTAGAACAGTTCTACATGTATGTCGTTTGGAACAGTTCAATAAATTTTATCTACGATTGATACGAAATATAAACATTATATCTTTGTTTAGATGCGTAGAAAGTGATTATTTACGTACTTGTATTCATTGCGCATGCGCGTCTCATAGTTCTGAATAATTCCTCTTGTTTACCACGCTAGCGCGGTAAAGAAGAGGAATTCTTCAGCTTTACGCACGATTAGCGAGTTTGTTTACATTTAACAAAACTAATTTGCTGTTCTTTTATTAAAGTAACTGTTTATATCGAGTTTTTAGTGAAAAACAATGAGTGAATCAAGTGACTTTGACGAAAATGAGGAGAATAATAATACTCCTCCAGAAATAATTAATTCGGCACAAAATTCAACTCAAGAATTAATGCCATCTTTATCAAGATACAGATACGAACTTACATACAGCAAGTTTTTTTTCTGAATTTATTATTTAAATCTAACAATCGTAGATAAAGTACGGTACGCAACTCGAGCGAAAACGGCATTTTGCATTGCTCGTGTGGTTTTACAACCCTCGCTGTCGCTCGGGTGCAAACTCCACACTCGCATGCAAAATGCTACTTTCTCCACTCGACGCGTAATGTACTATTAACATAAAATTATTATAGTACAAGATTAAGTCACGTTATAAAATATTTCATTGCAAATCTCGTTCTAAATCTACGCCTCAGATAATGTTGTTTTTGTTGGTTGTTTGGTTTTATTTTTATTTGTGATGTTAAGCTTGCTTATGCTACCTACCCTCTCGTGTTATGGTGATTTTTAGTTTACTGAAGTAAAGTTGATTATACGTTTGTTGTTGCAACTTACCATGTCCACTTGCTTCTATTATTCGTGAAAACGATAAACAATTTTTTTGTATACACATTTTTTTCGACCATCGGGGATTCATTTTTCATTTTTTGCGGTGTAGATAAAAGACGGGATTGGAGTTCTTGATGCGAAGACATGGGAAAGCGTCGTAGTGAAGAGTCCGTCGAAGGATAACCTTCGAAATAGGGACGTGGCAGAAAGCCGGTTAACATTCGGTCAGTCGAAAATTATTGCAAACGACGACCTTCAAACGACTACATATTTCGATCGGAACGTCGATATAAAAAATACTGACATAGTCAACGATTCCGTCGATACATCTCGGAATTGGATAATCCTTTCTCCCTCTCCGATTATGTATAAAATATCCCGTCACTCTTGATACGGCAGTAGAAGGGAAGCCTATTTCTTTTCGAATTTCGACAAAATTAAATTTCGTATCGTAGTCGGAGGTAAAAATGAAAATTCCCTTTTTCGAGGGATATTTGTGATGCTCGGTAGTGGGCGTTGCAGCTTATATTTTCATATTTATATTTGGGGGAGGTCGAGGGTAAGTAAGTGAAAGAGGTCGGGGAATGAGATTGTCGATGAGAGCCCGACCAACCCTCTCACAATCTAATATAGTAGACTTCTCTGTCAATCCCCTTTCTTCCTTCTTCGCTCTGACGCATAAAAATTGTCGTCTCTCATAAACTTCCTAAACAAAACGTGATTGCGTAAAGAAAGTTAAACAAGACACTCCCTTTAAAGAAGAAGAAAGAAATCACTACCTCGCCCTCAAACCGAATAATACATACCCGACAATAAAAAAACAATTCTATACGAAACCTAAAGTGAATCTTGAATGAGACGGGTATGCAAAATACTACAAATATATTCTATCGAATTAGGCGAAAAGATCCCGGCAAATTCTAAATGGCATATCTTATAACAAATGCTTAAAGGTAGTCCCTTTGTGTCGAGTGCCGTTGACTTGATACAAGTACTGATACTCTTAGGATACAGCGTTGTGTTCAGGTATTTTTCTTTATTTCCCCAAATATACATGACCGAGCCGAACCTCTGTAAAATGATTCGTCGAAAAGTTATAAATAATCAAAGTTAATGAGGCATTGCACTGTATGACTCGATAAGAATAGTGAAAAATGAATAAAAAAAATTAGGGCCGGATTTAATTTTTCAAGTATTTTTTTAGTTATAAACCATAGTATACCAATAGCCCAGTATATCGATTATCATTTTTTTTTTTTTTTTTTTTTTTTTTTTTTTTTTTTTTTTTTTTTGCAAACAAGCTAAACAATTAAAAATTTTACTGAGTTTCAGCCGGGGTACCTCAAGGAACAATTTTAGGACCCGTGTTATTGAATATCCTTATGTCTGGAATCTCTATACGACACAGCTCTCTGTACAAGTTCTTGGAGACTGGTTAAAGGATTGATAACAGACTAACTAATGAATTTCTCAGAATGAAACGTGCTATATTAAATTAAATTCTTCTAAAGGGGCGATAATATTTAATATTTACCAAGCGTCGATATTTACGAGGCTTCTAAATACTATAAATTTAGGTGACTCCCGAATCGAATGGACAAACAGTTCAAAATATTTGGGCCTCATTCTCGACAGTAAACTAAATTTCACTTGCCCCCATAAATCTAAAATGAATGATGTAAATTCCACTCTTTTCAGCTCATATCCCGTCTTTAATACAAGGTCGTCCCTAAATAAAAACAAGTTACTGATTTATAAGCAGTTTATTAGAGCTATTTTATTATACGCTTGCCCAGTCGCTTGCTACGAATCTTGGATTCCAAGTAAATATTATGGCAAAACAACCCCTACTAGAATTCTCTCTTGTCTCCGATCGGATACCGCTAGAGGTCGGCAATCTTCGACACTATGTTTATATGTTACCGCTCGGAGTTCGCAGTTCTCCGATTCTTGTTCCACCCTGATACCTGACTTTCTAGATGCCTATCAACAACTTGATTATTGGCAAACATTTCAAGTCGATCGGTTTCGGAGGTAGTTAAACATTCTCCGATAACTCTTATCTCTTTTACATCTAGTCTCTCGACATCTTAGTTTTTCCTTGATCAGAACTCTGACTAAACCGAAAATTTACGTATTTTACAAATCGGGTTCCTACAAATGCATTTTACATAAATTAATCTTCCCTTAGTGTATTCTCATCAAAAAGCTTTTCCGTGTATTATTTTACACACTGTTACATTTTCTCAGTGCCAATATCTTCTCCACTCTATTTTCCCGGCTGTCTTTACTGATAGGACATCTTCTTCGGATCTCTGATGGTACTTTTCTCGACCTTAAATATTTCTTTCTTTACTCTCTTCCATTAATTACTGTCTCAAAAAGAGAGGTCGCCTGTTAAATAGTTTTTGTTTTATTTATTTATTAACTTTATTCTATTAATAAAATGTTACTGGTTTGTATTTGTTTTATAATTTGATGATAATATAATCCTATTTGTAGTAAACAAAATAGTAACTAACTATTTGTACTTAGCGGAGTTAAGGCAAAATGAAAAGAAAAGGTTTTTTTAATCATTGAAGTGAGCGTCTTGCAATAAATATGTATTAAATTTGAGAAAAAAGTTAATCATGATGAGTTTATAGTTTAAGAGGAAGGTTGTTGTTGAGTGAGGGAACAAGACTGTTCCATATCCCTCACGCCCCGGCCTACTCTATTTAAAATATTATAAAATATATTACTTCACTACAAGAAAACTTCTGCTTGGATGAGGTTGAAATTTTACATGCCTGAGTCAATTGTACTTAAGACGATGTGTGTATAGTTTTATTAAAATCGTTACGTTAGAACGTAAGATATCGGTGAAAACGTTGTTTTCTCTATTTTAAACGTTTTGGTCCGGTTTAAGTTTAGCGACCTTAAAACTTCATTATCCTTAAAACTTCGGTGTCGGTGTTGGTTTTAATAAAACAAATTATTTAAAAAAGTTGTGTGTCACATTGAATAAGTGTAGAATTTTTTCCTAAAATTCCAATTTTACATTTGAAGCTTAAGTTTACGCGAATACGAATGAGCCTGAATGCTTTTGTGAATAACCTTGTCCAACGAACTTGTCCTGGGCATTGGTAAAATGAACATGTGTACCAAATTCAACTACATCGGTCATCATTTACTCAAGTTATCGTCGTCGGTCCATATCGTGACAGTTGGTTTTGTGACGGTGGTTTATTTCGGATTCACTCGAGGGCTGCAGTCGCTTTAACGTGCCATAAGCAACTTCGTTCCAATAATAAATTTGAATATCACTCCTTCATATCACTGCCGCCTTCTTTAATTACATTGTTTTACACCATCAATCGAATAAGTGAAAATTAAGTATGGAAAATAACAAAACCAATATTCAAAATAAATAATATATTTTAAACCTATAAGTAAAACCTAAATATAAAAATAAAGTACCAAAAAAATCAGTTTTATATCAATATTTTTCGTTCTAACGTTGAATAAATGAGATTTAAAATGTACGTGGTGGTTTCATGTTTTTTCTAGAGGAGTATTTAGAGTATAATGAAGGTGGTTCAACCTAGCGGCAGTGGGCGCAACTATGCCACGCTCTCAGTACCTACTCACTCTGGCATCTAGCGGCAAAATCACCAACTACCCAATACCAATAGATTGACACCCCCATTATTATTATGTATGTCCAATAATAATATTATTTTATGGATTAGACAGTAAGTCTAATCACGGTTATCGGACTAATCCCGAAATTAAATCATATTTTTTATATTCGTAGATATAAAACATCGCCGCTAATATTTAACAAAAATTCGATAAAAACCCAGAGTTCAACTACAAAAAACACCCAACATCTGACATTCTCAAAACACCTGACTTTTCGGTTTTCATTTAAACCTTCTCCCGTGTAACAAAGGCAAGTTCAGAGCTAACATCAACGTGCAATAAAGCTCAAATGAATACAGAAAAAAATCTTAATTGAAAACTTACAGAGGGCAGAGGAATCGCAAGGGGGGGGGGGGGGGGGGCGCCCAAGTTCCACGCCCACGGGGCTGGAAATTTAAAATTTTATTTTTGCTTCCGAGCTTAACAAAGGTAACGGAAGCATTGTGGTCGTTTGATGTCTCCGAATTCGTCCAAGACAGAAATCCGAAAAATCAAGGACAGAAATCCGTTTTAGACATCAGGGAACATTTTTGGCCCCGTGTCTGTCCAACGTTGTTGCACATGTCTTTAGCATATCTAAAAATACCACTCGTCCGACTTTTATTAAATTCGTAGGTCAGAATTAGTCATTGTTGGTTCTCTATGAGTGTCAACCTTCTGCGCTCATTGCCCCCCCCCCCCCCCTCCCCATGCGCCTGTTTTTTTATCGACACATATACGAGTATCTCTAAAATAACTCATCCGTTTTTTAAGAATTTGTATGGTTTGTCGAATATAGCCCACATATGGTCCTATTTTAATTTTAACCGTCTGAGCACATTACATTTTTTCGCACTGACACAAGCAAGAGATGACTTGCAAGTAATTCGCAAAGTTTTTAGAATTCATAGATGATTACGATTTCCCCAACTTGACTTCAGCTTTTAGGTTATTTGTGTGTCTGTAGCTTTTTGTGAGAGAATTTTTTCAAAACTTAAGCTTATAAAGTTGCCTAAGGTCTTTCATGAGCCAGGAAAGGCTTTGTAGTTTAGCTATTCCTTCGATTGATAATGTTGTAGCTAAAAATGTTGATTTTCATAATATGATTTCTAGGTCTGCCGAACGGAAAGCTCATAAAAGGATGTAAGCCGCGAGCATGAATTTAACAAGACTGACTACAGAACCGACGATTATAATATGTTTAGCAACATTTTGATGTTTTTTGATAAAATTACATGAAAAATTAAACAAGTTCCACAAGTGTTATATATTTTGTAATCTACTCTTCAATACTTTTTATTTGATACCCCACTCAAAATTTAAAAAAAATATGTTTTTTGAAATGAAGTTCCTTATGGCACGTTCTGGAGCCCGGGAGTGAATCCGAAAAAAACGACCAAATTCACCGTCACAAAAAAACCGTCAGGCAAAATCCGTCACGAAATCTACAGATGAGGATAACTTGAGTAAAAGATCACCGAGTTAGATGAAATTTGGTACACATGTTCATTTTACCAATGCCCAGGCTGAGTTCGTCGGAAAACGTTATCCGCCCAAGGGTTCACGAGCAACGCTCGCGTAAACGTAAGCTTCAAAAGACGGGAAAAAGTGTTATTAAGGAAGCCTGTTACTTGACTTATTTTGATTATTTTTGTTATATATGTCAAAAATGTCACTTTGTTTTGTAAATAAATAAAATATAATCATATAAAATTTCACCCTGATACAAGCAGAAGCTGTAGAGTGTGGAAGAGATATATTTTATAATATTTTAAATTAATTGGCCGGGTAGGTAGAAAACAGTCCTATTTCAATCCAAACTCCTTCAACAAACATACTCTTTCACTATAAGCTCATCATGCAATATATGTTTATAGTAATACGCTTGCTTTAATTATACAAAAAAACATTTTCTTTTAATTTTGCCTTAACTCTGCTAGGTACAAACAGTTTGTTACTTTTAATTTTGTCTCTTTTCTAACTCCGCCATGTATAAGTAGTTAGCAATGTATACGTACTTAGCACTGTGATTTTATAATTTATATTTAATGAAAAATGTAAGGAACTTAGTTCCTACTGGGTGTCCCACGACACCTCACGTATTTTTTTCCCCCGTGACAGGAATTAGCCGCCATTTTGGATTCCCAGGTATTCAGATCAAATTGCTAATCTTATTTTTTCTTTGGCCCATCGGACCGCACATTTTGCATATTTTTAGTAGCAGCAGAAATATAGTTTTAGGGGGGGGGGGCACACAAAATGTTGATGGTTTTTTGACAAAATGGCGCGGAAAATTAAACACTACCCACAAGTGTTACATATATTTTATAATCTACTCTTCAATACCTTTCGTTTGATATCCCACTCAAAATTTACAAAAACCACGCAGCAAAATATCAAAGTGTCGGCAAAATAACAAACTAGCTGGCAAATTTTTAGAAAAGGTTACTAGATCGCAGGTTATGAACTCTCCCACATTGTTCATTTTTATATATTTAAGCGTAATATTCTGCTAAATATTTATATATTTTTTTAAATTCCTTTCAAAATTATAATAATAAAACCAATTTTATTATTTTACAGTGATTAATAAAAAAAGGGAAATAGAGGCGAAGTAACTATGAAGGGAATTAAGCTTAGACTGATTTTCTGAAGTTTGAAAGGTAAAAATTAAGCTTGAGGGTACAGAAGTAAATCTTAGTACAGGTATTAATTGATATTAGAAATATTAATAAATACCTAAATTTAGGAAACTCTGTGGCATCTAGTTGTTCTCACTTAGTAGAATGACTAATGCAGGGGCCGGCAACCCTGCGCCCGCGGGCGCCACGGCGCCCGCGGTGGATTTTTAATGCGCCCCCACTGACCTTAAGATTAAAAGACTATATAGTAGGGTAAAAGACTAATAACGGGAAAAATAAAATAAAAAAATATTTTTTATTTTTGAAATAGTGCAAAGGGCTTAAAGTTATGAAAAAAATCAAAACATTAGTCATTTTTAAAGACATGTTAATTTTATTTAAAATTGTAAAAAAAACTATTCTTTGCAGTTATCTAAATCCACAAAAAATACTTTTTAGACCCTTTGCCGTACAATTGACATCGCAAAAAAATCCTACAAATACCTCTTTTTTTTTAAAAAAAATAGTGATATTTTTGACTGTCTGAGGTAATGCAAAGTATTTATTTGACACGTTGCGGTTTTGAATTTGGTTCTTGCAAGTGACCAAACAAACAAACAAACAGCAGGTGAACTTAACAAATGTATAAAAGGAAAATACTATATTGTAGCTCTCCGCCCATTACAAGATGATTTTTTTTCAGCTGCAATGAGCCAGGACTCACCACGTAGAGGTGGCTGCAAGTCGCGAAACTAACCAATTTGGATGTGCTATTTCCACTAAAGACCCTTTAAATTTAGACTTCAATACAAATATTAGGTTTGTTTCAACCATACCTCAAACTAGTTTCAAACTGTACGATGCATTTGCATTAGCAAAAAACGTTCAAGTGTGGTCCGATGCGCACACGTCGGACTGTTCTAAACTAGTTTGAAGTGTGGTTGGAACAAACCTAATGGCATCAGAGACCTTGATTTTAAAGTTGTCCCAATAAAACCATCTCGCTTGTTGCACTAGTTTGGGACATATAAAGTCTTAATACCCGGTCGCCACAGGTTAACCATCGCGAATGGCTGAGGGGTCCAGGAGCCTTAATTGCTAATTCTGGATCACAGAGTCCAGTATAACAATTGCGAGTCTATTTTTAATTTAAACTTAAGCAGAACCGATTGATATTCGAGTTAGAAAATAATTAAACTTTTTTCCACAAAAATTTACATGGACAAACTTCTTTCTTTTTAATTTATAGATAATATGAACAGTAAAAATATATTATAATGTAATTTGGATCTCCCCTGTTCGACTATAATGGGAGACTACATTTTTTATTTGTTTTTATATTATATCATGTAAATATAAATATATATGTCAAATTGTAAGTTACTACCGCAAGTTCATAAGTTATCAACTGAGGATATCCCTACCGTCGTTAGTTGCCTGATCTGAGGATCACTGGACTGGTTGCAGCTAAACGCCATCATTAGCAGAGTCGAAGTCTCTCATAGCGCTCATCAAGTCTACATGAGAGAATGAAGTTCTCCAACTTCATTCTCTCATGTAGACTTCATGAGCGCTACGAGAGACTTCGACTCTGCTAATGATGGCGTTTAGCTGCAACCGGTCCAGTGATCCTCAGATCAGGCAAGCATCGACGGTAGGGATATCCTGTTGATTATATATATATATATATATATAATATATATATGTATATATATATATATATATATATATATATATATATATATATATATATATATTATATATATATAGATAATATATATATATATATATATATATATATATATATATATATATATATATATATATATATATATATATATATATATATATATATATATATATTGATAGATACAAAAATATGTTGTAAATAAGGAGGATACATGTTGTTCTTTATTCATATAATGTTCATTTCACAAAAAAGGGGATTCTTTTTCAATGCCTATTTATACCTACCGATTGATATGCGCCCTCGGTTATTTTCAAATCTTATATTGCGCCCTTATACACAAAAAGGTTGCCGACCCCTGCACTAATGGAATTTAATATAACTCGCTGCTTTGCAGAGCACGGGAATCCAGCAGGTGCTTTAATATAACTCGCTGCTTTGCAAAGCACGGGAATCCAGCAGGTGCTTTAATATAACTCGCTGCTTTGCAGAGCCGGGAATCCAGCAGGTGCTTTAATATAACTCGCTGCTTTGCTGAGCACGGGAATCCAGCAGGTGCTTTAATATAACTCGCTGCTTTGCAGAGCACGGGAATCCAGCAGGTGCTTTAATATAACTCGCTGCTTTGCAAAGTACGGGAATCCAGCAGGTGCTTTAATATAACTCGCTGCTTTGCAGAGCCGGGAATCCAGCAGGTGCTTTAATATAACTCGCTGCTTTGCAGAGCATGAGAATCCAGCAGGTGCTTGCTACATTGCGACTTGCTAGAAGCAGCAGTTCGGGCCGGCTTGATTACCCCTCGATAATTTGTTGTCCTCACTTAGTATATCTACACGATGTCAGATGTTTTATCTTGTCCTATTCGGTTGCAGTTATACCTTATACGGTTAGAAGGAAAAGATATTACGGCGTAGATTGCTCACGTTCTTACCGAGAGGCTGCGAGTAGTTTTAATTACGATTTAGAATTACGTGGTAGCACGGTACTTAGGAAGGCCGATGGTTGAATAAGCAGCAATTTATATTCCGCTAGTCCGTCTAGAGATAAGCACGTAGCTGAAATGCAAGATAATTAGTCCTCCCCCTACTCGACAAAAACTGCCCTTTAAATCTTGGCTTTTACTCTGCTCAGACCCTCATATACATGGTACCTGGTTACTTATTGTGTGGCCGCATGTATGTCTATGTCTTGCCCTTACCTGCCCGTTCTTACTTGAATCTCATGCAGTTCGTTCTACGGAAATACATAATTACATTATGAAAATAACCTATTTAAATAAAATAATATGTATATTTAATTCAATATTATTTCTCTAATTTATACTTTAAAATGCCATTGATGTAAATCGGTAAACTCGTGATGAGCGACTAAAGTGGTTGAAGCAGGCCTCTCTCTCCTCGTAGCAACTTATCATACATATCTGTACGGTTTATAATGCTGGCACATAATGTAGCGACAATGACTTGTTACAAACCACGACATGAACTTCTTAATTGCTTTAAGTAACACTGTATCCTACCGTAGAAATATACTTCTACTTGTTGAATGAAGAATCTACAAATATATAAAAACACGCAACTTAATCAAGCACAATTCTATATTTCGTCACATGAGAGAGAATGAGAGTTAGGTTACATAAGGAGCAGGGAGCAGGTTCCATTTTCGATTCACAGGTGTGCCAATAATAAACAGGTCAAGTGGGTGTGCTTGTCAGCACACAGCGAGGGTCCGTAGGCCGATCAGACAAGTGACAGAAAGGTTTAGTCGTGAGAGCAGGCGACAGACAGACCCACGCAGGAAAATATAAGGGTCCTTGGTTTTGCCTTCGGACCCTAAAAAACAAATTCTACTATTTCTTGGAACTTTTCTAATCTTATGTTCTGAGGAGTCAGTCGGCAGCCTTATTTCTTAAATATTCATTCCCTTGGCATTTACTGATCAAAATTTTACAAAATAATACCAAGGGAATAAGTTACTGCATATTTCTTGATAATTGTTGTCTATTTTTTTTTTTTAAATGAATAAATAAAAATTCATTCTCTCAACAACAGTAAATTTGAATTTTATATTTAGTCCTGAATGGTAAGCATTTATGAGTCATGTCTATTATATAATATGATAAATATGTTTTGTTATCATTAAGAGACATTGTCAGCCAAAAAATAGCTTTTAGTTTACGTTGGTTCCCACACACACACACACACACACACACACATATATATATATATATATATATATATATATATATATATATATATATATATATATATATATATATATATATATATATATATATATATAGAAGAGTACGTCGACTGATTACAAAAATATATCATTTTGATAGGGCGAGCGTAGGTGAGTTTGAAGTTGGTGTAAACTTGTAAACAGTGTCCCTCCCCCCTTCTATTTCGCTTGTGTAAAGTGCAAAAATTCTGAAAAAATTCCTAAAAATTCTTCGACCAAAAGTAAAGATACCACTTTTTGGAAATTTCAAAAAAAAAATTGTTTTTATTGACAAAACACGTTTTTTTATAATTATGTTCTTTTGGATGTAGTAACATGTTTATAGTCCGATTCACTGCCAAAAATTACTTTACTAGAAGTTTGTTTATGTTTTGAGAATATCAGACCCATTGGATAGTTCAAAGTAGGCTTTTTAGCATTTTACAAAGCACCATCAATAGGTACTACTTAAACAATACAATGTTGGGCTACAGACCCTCGCTGTGTGCTCACCCCACACACTTGACCCACAACCTT